>BCKZ01000019.1:234081-248625 GCA_001600815.1 Alloascoidea hylecoeti | reverse complement strand
TCTTTTAAATTTCATCATTTTAAATTTATATTTCTAATTCTGTAAAATCATTAATATTTGATTATTGGTATACTTACGTTATACACTAGTTATATAAATTACTAGGTACCGGTAGCAGAAACTCGGTAGCTAATAATGATACACCATAAATTTTTGAAGATTTTAAAATTGTTCATTACTAATTAAAGGTCTAGGATTATAATAATACTTTGTCTAACTCATTATATTTCAAGATAGTTACAGCTCTCCAAATCAAATATTTATTAAACTCCAGCTATAGCCATAGGTGAAGTTGAAGGTGGAGCTAAAAACTTATTAATAGTTCTCTCTAACAAATTCAAACCTCTTTTTGAGATGTAAAAAAAATAATAAACATTAGATCAAATTGTCAATGAAAAGATAAATACAAAGAAGATAGGTGTATAGTAACGTTATATGTACAAGATAACAAAAGAATCTCCCCCTAATCCTGAATGCATATGCTTCTTTTTCCTGTTTAATAACTAGTAAACTGGGCCTAACGTCAGAAACTTGATTCAACTCTTTTAAATGGGAATCAATTGTAGTAATTTGGCATCTATGGGGTCATCAAACCACCCTTTAATCCAGATGCTGTGAATATGACCAAATTGTACCACTAAGACAACTCCTTCAGAAATTCATCGCAGTGAGGTCTCTAGTATACACGATATGGATGGCAGGACTTCCCTGTCTTGAACGCAAAAATCCTCATTTGGGAAGTACCCATGTTAATTCCACCTCCTAGGATAATATTAAATAAATAATAGAGAAGTACAACATTTACGCCCAAAAGGAGCCATGCGCAGACATTAAGCATATTCCTGTTTTGGATTTCTGCATGCACGAAAATACCAACTGAAAAACATTAATATTACCAAAAAGAAAATATGCATAAAGTTATGCCTTCTTTTAAATTGGACTAAGTTTAGAAGTTTATAACTAGCAGCTAATAGAATATTGTACTTACATAAGAAGAGAACATACATTTTCTTACTATACATATGTTATGGTATAAATATGGATACAACTTGCTCCATCGTTTTTTTTCTTAAGCATTGTATTTTACCATATTTATTTTCAGTTACACTTGATACTCAAAATGAAAGTCTCATCATTAGAATATGTCGCGTTATCAATAATTGCAGTAGTAAATGCTGTCCCTGCTGATATTAGTAAATTTTCAATCCCTTCTCCAACTGTGTCGTTTTCATTCCCATTTGATGTGGGTCATGATGGTGATGATATGAAGATGACCACAATTACTAGAAATCGGCAACAACAGCTAATAAAAATATTCAACGACCTGTATACCAGGTTTACCAACTTCAGTAAGCCTAAAAAGGTTGCAGTGATGGTGGAGTATGATACCACTGGGCTTCACGTACAACTTCAATGTCTTCTGAAGGGCAAACAAGTTGTATCCAAGCCATCTCAAGTACCAACACCAACACCAACACCAGCCCCAACATTAGCACCGGTACCTCAAACAACAACGCAACAAACAGCCCAAGCTTGGGGACTTCCAGTCGAAACTTATACTGCTCCCAAAAATGACGATTTAAAAGTGGCCAAGATAGAGACCTCCAATGATTCTAATGAAATAGGAGCTGTTATCACGAGAGTGGAATATATTGAGACAGTGCTAAAATCTTCCTATCTCCTTGATTTGAACGAGGAAGATAAGAACAAGATGTCGGATTTCTTGAATACTAGATTTAAACTTCCCACCGGATTTATTCAGGGTATTCTGAATAATGATTTTGACCATATTGATTGGGATATGGCCGAAAAATATGTTCCTTATCTATAGTATAATACATTTCAGATATAGCTAGTCGTTGTATAGTTGTTTATCTATATATATTTTTTAATAAAATTTCATGTATTATCTATTTATCTCTTTAATTATCGATTTTTGATGTAAGTTTATATTTTTTTAATTGACACCTCTTATTTTCACTTTATATTTCTACTTCAAGTTCTGTAAAGTCATTTGACCATCCTTTATAATTAATTTGTAGGACTAAAGTTTGCGATACCAACATCATTTTAGTAAGTATTTTATTTAAAAAACCGTATCTACGTATAAATATAATGGGTTAGACACATTATTATTATAATCCTAGACCTTTAATTAGTAATGAACAATTTTGAAATCGCTGTATTTAAATTTATGGTATCATTATTAGCTACCGAGTTTCTGCTACCTAGTAATTTATATAACTCGTGTATAACGTAAGTAAACCAATAATCAAATATTAATGATTTTACGGAATTAGAAATATAAATTTAAATGATAAATATGATCTTGTTTTATAAGTTTTTATAATTAATTGGATGGTATATAACTTTACTATATAATTCTAATATATATTCATCGTGCTGTTTCAAGTAATCTCATAGACTATAATTATTAGATTCATGAATATTATGGTTTTAAAAATTAATAATTTATAATTATTACCATATTAGCAATTATTCACTCGAATGTCTAATATGTAATAACGAGATTTTTATTCCAATTCTTTCTTACAACAGATTCTTACGATTCAAAATTTTGGATTTTAGTATGTTTTCATCCAGTGTTAAATATGTATGCCTATAGAGTACTAAATAGTGTAAACCCAAATATAAGGATATAAGTATAATAAAAGGCTGATTTCTCGAAAGCCTTTCATTAAAATTTTTTGAAATAATAAAGATTGAAATGAGAGAATATATATATGCTTAAATAACATCATTGAGATGGTGGGTGAAGGAAAATAGATGTGTAGGGATGATCGTGCATATCCGTATCGCTGGACGGATTCAGTTCAGATATTCAATTTTACAATTTAATTTTACGAGTTTTCGGATATAGATAATATCCTAAACCTTTCCAAAGATGATTCAACAGCACCATTAAATGATATTTGTACTCATATCGCTTTAAAATTTCTTTGCTGAATCTAATAATTCGGATTGTAAATTGACGGTCAGTCGCCAAGGGCTTTTCAGCTCGGCCCCCATGTGATGTTGTTTTACAAAGGTGGTAATGCTTTACGTTAATTCCTTTGTATAATCTGGAACTTTCTTAGAAAGCGAAATCTGTTAAAATTGTTAATCTATAAAAGAGGTATTTATTATCCTGAGTCACATGATTAGACTCTAAGCTTTACCTGTACTCCTCTTCCGGAAGTTATTCCTAATAAATTACGGTTTTGGTAATATCACATTATGTTTTTACTTGAAATTGACACTTATCAATCATCATTTATCAATTATCATTCATCAAATATTACATAACCTACAATTTAACATAATCATCAACTATCATGAATCCCCTTCTAAAAGAACTTTATAAATTCAACATGTATGTTGATGAAGCATTATATGAAAAAGAATCCAAAAAACCATCACGATTAGCACTTTTAAGTTTTATATTTTTCGTAATATCTGGTAAAGGTTATACATTAGCAATTCATGAGAATTTTTCGATGGCAATAAATAGTGCAATTTTAATATTTTCTGTTGTTATTGGATTAATTGGTTTTAATGAATATCATTATAGAACAAAAGATGATCCAAAAATTTTTAAATATTATCTTTGGGGTGCACTAGGAGTTATTGTTATGACAAGTTTGAGTTTAGCAAGAGTTATGTGGGTTGATACTGTTGATGAATATTGTTGTCAAGCTGAATTTTATGGTGGAATGGCTTTATCATTTGGATCATTTGTATGGTTGGCTACTATTTTATTAACTGGTTATAGAAGATGGAAGTTAAGTTCAAAGTTAGAAAAACTTGAATAATTTTTTTTTAAATTAGACTATTATTAGTAGACTATATAAATAAAGAAGAATTATAAAATTATAAAATTATAAAATCTATTCTTTTTGTTTCTCAGCTGCAACATAATGAAGATAAGCTCCTAAAGTTTTAGTACCTTGAATATAATTACTAACATTTAATTTTTCATTAACTGAATGAGCACCATCATCACCTCTACCCATTGGTAATAATAAAACACTTGTTTTTAATTCTTGTTCAAAAGTTAATGTAATTGGAATACTACCACCTTCTCTTGTTAAATCAGGTTCAACTCCCCATACAGCTTTAGTTGCTTTTTTTGCGGCATTAAATTGAAATGTATTTGGATTTGAGTACCAATAATCACCATCATGAATTAATTCAACTTTTAATTGATTTTTTGAATTTGATGATTTAAAAAGATTATTAACATAATCAAATACTAAATTATCTAATTTATTTGAAATTATGTTTGGAACAGTTCTAATTGAAAATTTACCAATTACTTTATGTGGAATGACCGTTTTTGCACCACTTGCTGAAAATGCACCTTCAATACCATGTAATGATAAAGATGGATATCTCCATCTACCCATTAAAGTTTCCTTTGTATTATCAAATAAACTAGTTGTTGATCCTGTTGCTGCATGTAATTCATCCATTTGGAAATGAATCTTTTCATAAATTTCTTCTTCTTCTGGTGTAACAGGTGCAACCATTTCATCAATACCAGGGATTTGAATTTTACCATTAATATCAACAAGTTTTGACATGATTTGAATTAAATCAGTCATTGGTTCAGCAATGATACCACCAAATAATCCAGAATGTAAATCAGCTGCTGGTCCTTCAACAGTAATTTGATAATAATTACATCCTCTTAATCCATAAGTTAAAACAGGATGACTGGTACCTAACCAATAATTATCAGAAATACAAACAGCATCAACACCTTTAAAATATTCATTTGCCTCTCTTTTTATTAAATCATCTAAACCAAGTGATCCACTTTCTTCCATACCTTCCAAGCAAAACCATAAATTAACAGGTAATTCCAAGCCAGCTTCTCTATGTGCTTGAATAACATTCAACCAACCCATAACAGGACCTTTATCATCAGTAGATCCTCTACCAATAAGTTTATCATCAACTTGGATTAATTTAAAGGGATCTCCAGGCCAACCATCTTCAACAAGAGCAGGTTGAACATCATAATGTCCATAAACCAAAACATTCAATTTTTTGGAATCAGTTCCAAATTTAGCCAAAACAATAGGGGGCAAATTCAATTTTGGATTATTAACAGGAGGAGGTTGAATACCTAAATCTTTTAATTCAATATCAGTACCACCTAATTCAGTCAATTGATCTTTTAAATAATGGGCCATATCAAAAACTTTTGGACGTAATTCTTCATCACTTGATACAGAAGGAATTGAAACAGCATCTGATAAACGATTAATAAATTGAGGTTTTAAAAAATCAATTTTTTCAAAAAGCGGTTTTAATGCACTTGGTTCAGACATTTTTCTTAATTGATTATGATAATTATGATTGAGCTGCAATCGATTTATTCTTGTTATAATTGGTTTGGTGAAACTTAAACAAGAAGAAAATTTTCTTAGCATGAAAAAAGATAATGAAATTTAAATAAGATAAAGAGATGGATGTTTGGGTTTTTACAACTTTTATGTTTATTGTTTGATTTTGTATTTTTATAGTGTGAGTGTCTTTGGAGGAAGGGAAAGGCACTAATATTAATTATACAATAATCTGCAGATAACAAGGAGAGATCGGAGCTCCATACACACACTTCAACAAGATTTACAAGAAAAGAATATCGAAGATATATTATGAGAATTATGAGATTAAGTAGATTTTAGTAATGCTATTTTTAATAATTTCTATTGGTTGCTGGTTTCGCAATTGATGGGTGAAATGTAACCATATTTGGTGTCCTATCGCTATAGTAATCTTTTTTTTGAATGTTAATAAATGTTTATAATCTAGATAAAAATGTACAAGATCAACCTCAAGTTTCTAAGCATTGATAATTCCATCAATCAATCTCATAGCTGCAACAGTTTCTTCGTCTTTGTACTTTCTTCCTACCAATTGTAAAGAAATTGGAGCACCTTTATAAAATTCTGCACCATTCTTTGAATATTTTGAATATTCTCTTTCATCAATTGGATTCATAGGAACATAGGAATCATCAACTTTATCAATTGATGGATCTGATTTTAATCCCTTTAATGGGAAAATAGCTCCTGGATGATCGAGGCAATTCCATAATGAAGTATAACCCCAATAATGAGCATCTCCTTGTTTTGATGCAACTCCACAATAAGCAGGACTTAACACAAAATCAACTTCTCGTTTTTTGAATAAATCATTATATTCTTGTCTTATTGAATCTCTTTTAGCATGATATTCATACGTCTCTATTGTTGTTAATTTCCCTCCGTAACGTAGTGACCATTCTGTTAATGGTAATAATGGCTCTCCGCTTTCTTTTAATGCACCTTGTGTATAAACTCCATCGTTAAAATATAAATGAGAGATAATATCCCATGCTTCTGAACACTTATATGGTTCCCATTTAACAAGTTTAATATTTAAGTTTGCACCTGCTGCTGATAACTTTTTAACAGCATACTCTAAACCTCTTAAAACTGGAGGATGTGGTTGAACAACTCCATCATTATACATAACACCAATGGTTATATTTTTCAAATCTGAAGGATTAACAGTTTTCCAAGGAACAGGCATAACAAAAACATCATGTTCCCAAAGATGATCTAAAGCCAATTCCATAAATAAATCAATATCTTCTGGATGTTGAGTAAAAGGTCCTTCAGTGCCTAAAATTGAATCATGACCTTCAAAAACTCCAACTTGTCCATCACCACTAAGTTTTCTAGCACATGGTTTAAAAGCATATGTTCCATTAAAAGCAGCTGGGCATCTAATTGATCCACCAATATCTGTACCAATACCTATACATGATGCCTTAAATCCAAAAATAGCTCCTTCTCCACCTGAAGAACCACCGGGACTTAAATTGAGATTAAAAGGATTTTTTGTCATTCCAATAATATTATTATTTGTATCTAAATGCATTATTGTTTGTGGTTGATTTGTACGAACAAAAAATACAGCACCTTGTTCCTTTAACATTTTAACCATCAATGGATCTTTAGGTGAGATATAACCAATTCCAGAAACATATCCACCATTAGAAGGTCTTCCACCAAATCCTAAATGTTCTTTAATTGACATTGGTACACCATGTAATGGACCAATAACTTTACCATTTTTTTTAAAATACTCATCTAATTTTTCAGCATCTTTAAAAGCAGAATCACCTAAGAATTCAGTTGCAAAATTTAATAATTGATTACCAATAATTGCTTTTTTAAAAAAACATTTCAATACTTCAACTGCTGAAATTTCACCTTTTGACATTAATAAAACTAAGTTAGAAGCAGAAGTTTCAGTTATTTCTAATTCTTTTGTTGTTAATAATCCACTTTCATAAGCAAAATTTGAAATATCTAATTGATTTGGGGATGGTAATTTGGAATCAGGGATTAAATATTTTGAGGGAATTGAATCTTTTAGAATTTTTCTTTGGGCTTCAATTTTTGGTTTCCAAAGTTCAAATGTGGTTGGATCACCGGCTGGGTTTATACCGATATCATTGGTCATTTTTGTTTAGATGTAAATCTTTGAGTGAAATTGAAGGAAATTTAAAAGATGTAGATTTAGATTTGATGGAAATGGAGGAGAATTAGCCGATCTTATATAAAACAATAAGTGGCACATAATCTTTAGGTTTAGATACGGGGGGGGTAGCTGCGACTGATAAGGATTCTTCGATCTAACTAATAAAATCCGTCGAGTCGAGTTGCCTAATTTGTTTTTCTGTAACTATATATTAGATTATTATCCAAACATTTCCATTTAATGGTTTATATCAACAAATAAAACCTCAAAAGTGTCTCTTGGGGCATGTGTAATAAACCATGGGTAACTGGACAGGTAGTACTGCTAGCTTCGATATAATCTATGTTTTAGCTTGTGATTAAGCCCCGCTAGAGATACAAGGCAATCGATAACTTGATCACAATTTATGCCATTGGGCACTCCATTAGAAGAAGAACTCAATTGTTATTCTTTTTTTTAGTGTCTTAACGTTCATCTTACTCAATGTTCCTCCACTAGCTTCATTACTTTTTATATTATAATTACCTTAAATCATTTGTATATTTTACTTCAACTATAATGCAATATCACACTTTTATACAATATTAATTAAGAATATATTTGTTCTAATTCAACAGGTGTATAATCCTCCAATTCTTTAAAAACTTCTTTAATAATCATATCTAATAAATCCATAATAAGATATTTATTAATTTCTTTATCATTAAAAGAATCTAAAATTTCATCAATTATAAATTCTGATTCACCACCTGTTAAAAAATCACTAATCTTTTTATTATTATCATTATTTAATAAATTTAAAATTTCATTTTTACAATTTTTTTTAATCATCTTTAATTCTTCAGGAGTTGGTATAATTGGTGATGGACCCATTAAATAGTCATTTGGAAATAAATTATTTCTTAAAGATTTTAAAATTATTGTTATTAAATATGATGTTAAAATTTTATTAAATAAATGATTTAACATTCTATCAATTATTCTTGAAATATATTGATTTGAAATCATTTTATAAATTGATTTTAAAAATCCAGTTATAATTGGTTTTGAATTATTTAAATGTAATAAATTGTTTAAAAATTGAAATATACTATATGTTGTATAAGGAATTATTGGATTAAAATCCTTCTTTTTTTTAATTTTTATATCTTTTAAATCTAATTGTGATGTGGATTCTGTTGTTGTTTTAACTTCAACTTGATTTAAAAATGAATTATCTGAAAATGATGCGATAAATGTAATCATTCTAATAGATGTTGAAATAACACTTGATACTGGTTTATATATTTTATAAAAAAAACTTTGTTGTTGCAGTTCATCATTAATTTTTGAATCATCATTTGTTTGTTTAGATTTTATAATTTCAATAACCTATTATTTTTTCATTTAATTAGCTAAAAGATCTGAATCATCATATAGTAAAAATACATACCTTCACTATACTACCATATAACATATATGGTTCACTTATTTTTTCAATCATATTTTTTAAAACAATATTTGATAAAATTGATTCAACTAAAAATCTAACATTTTTACAATGATAACTTTCAGGTGGTAATAATAAAGAAACAATACCTTTTGTTAATATTTGTAAATATTTTATATGATTTTCTTTTGATGATAATGAAAAATTTGGATGTAATGAATGAAATGATTCTTTTAATGATTCTTGTGGTAATATTGATGTATCATGTCTTTCTTTCATTGTTTTGAAATCTATAATCATAATATTAGTTTGTATTTAAAAGAAAAAAAATAGATAATTGAATTGTTGTATATACCTGTAAAATATATATCAAGTATTAATGGTATTTCATCCAATAATAATTTCTTTTTATCCACCTAAAATCAAAATTTCAAAAATTAGTAAATAAACAATAACAGCTCTCAAAAATTGACTTACCTTTCTTATTCTTTCTTCCAATCCTCTTGTTATATGAGCAATAACATTGATTAATTCATCCATAAATATCTCATCATCAGTTATCCTACTATACCAACTTGTGACAAATTGTCTTAAAAATAAACCAATTAAACAATATAATTCTAAATCAATTGAATTTGAACTTGTTAAAGCTGGTAATAAATCTTTATAATCTTTATCTGATTTTTCATTTGGATAAAATAAATTTTTACATAATTTTAATAAATATTCAGGTGAATCTTTTGGTAATAATGTTAATGGTGGTGGTTTAACATCTCTTGATATTGATATTGTTGATGGTGGATCAGAAAATATAACAGTTCCATCTGATTGACGGGTAATGTAAGATACTGATGAATGAGGAGATTGTGATCTGATGAATTTATAACGAGAGAAGTTTGGATTACTACGGTACATTTATTAATGTAGTTGTTGTTGTTGTTGTTATGATAGAAATGGTGATCATGCACATGGAAGTTTGAGGTTTGGAATTGAAGGTTGTTTGACTAATCTAACTAATTTACTTTAACTAAACAGTTTTATAAAAATGTCTGAAAATCATCAAAATGCATATAACAGAAATTAAACAATTTATAAAAAGTTCTTGAAATTTTATTTTCAAACTTTTATATGTTATTAATCTCCCAAGATTTCCTTTTGTATTAGAAATTGGTAAAATATCATTCTCATAATCATTAATATTAATATTAATATTAATATTATCATTACTTAATTTTTGTTTATGAATTAATGATTTTAAATTTCTTTTAAACAAATTTGAAAATTTAGTTGAAAAAATCCATATTATTAATAAAATTAATTCAAAAATTAAAAAATATAAATATGATTTTATTGTTTTTAATTCATTTGGCATAAAACAAATTTCAGTTTGCCAAGTATTTAAATTTTCATTTATATTTATATTTGATTCATCATTAAAAAGTGATAATAATTGAATTGCAGGTTTTTTAATGCCATTAGTCATTGATAAAGATTTTATTGTAAATTCATTACTTATTCTTTTATCATCATAATTTAAAATATTTGATCCATAATTATATGGACTATATTCATGAGTAACATGACAATAATCATGATCATCACCACTAAAAATTGCGACAGGTTTAACTTTACTTAAAATACTTTGAGTTAATTGATGTGAAATAACAGTTTGATATTGATCACCAGCTTGAATTGGAAATTTATTTTTTGATTCACGTAATGGTCCACAATCTTGTCTTTGATTATCTCTATATAATGGAACATGAGTAAGTAATATTCTTGGTTTTTTAAAACCATTTAACGATAATTCATCATTTGAATTTAATCTTTCTAATAAATAATTTGAATCATGGTTTATTGTGAAATTATTAATATGTGATAATGATATTGTATCAAGCAAAATAATTGAATGATTTCCAATATCTAAAATTTGATTACTTTGTCCAAACCATAATTGAAATCTTTCCCATGCATCATATATAATAGTTTCACCAAATCCAATATCATGATTTCCAGGTAATGAATAAATTGTTCTTTTATTAATTTTTGATGGATAAATTGACATAAATCTTTTATATTCAGAAATCCATTCATCTTCTTTCCATTCTCTACCACCATCAAATAAATCACCTAAAAAAATTGAAGTATCAGGATCTAAAATTTCTTCAACAAATCGATTATTTCGACGAAGATAATTATCCGAAATTAATTTTGTAAAATAATTAATTATTCTTGGACGTGAAGGGTAAGTATGATCATCAACTAATTGTGGATCTGCTAATAAGGCGACACGATGAGGATTAACTTCACCATTACTATGCTAATAATAATAATTAGTTTATTGATTTGTGAGAACTCAATTATACCCAAAGACTTACCCATTTTTCCCAATTATTCCATAAACATTTCCGTATTTGTTGTTGAGGGATAATTCTTTCATGTCGATGTATCATGACAAACCATAGTAAACTCCATATAAAAATCCATAACCAATGAACTTTTAAAGGTGCACTGAATTTCTTATACTTCTTTGTCTTTATGGGTTTATATATGGCATCCTTGTCGTCAATAGAAGGAGATACAGACTTCCTATTCTGTAGTCGTTGTGGATTGAACATTCAATATTGTGTGTTTGTGTTTGTTTGTGTCTGTGTAGTTGGAAGGTTGAACTCATCTCTCGGATCTCCCACGTGGTTAATTTTGCCAACACCAGAATATTATGAAATATACCAATAATGATCAATTCTTGAGAATATTATTCATGGGTTTGAAATAATTCATTTATAAATATATATATTGGCTATATGTAAAGATCAATCTTGAGAATATTCATTATACGTGTCCCTAGTTGGTATATTACTATGCATACAATGATATTTATCGCAGTCATGCTCTTTCGTTTGATATTAACACTCAACTAAGAATCTCCGATATTGAAAAGCAGCAAAAAAGGCATCATGAGTTATGATCAGGTGAACGGGCTGGGCCCTAATGCATTGTAGGCCCTTAATAGTTTGATATTCCTTGTAATGTATGGTATCTCTACATTGCTGAGAATCAAGTGTTTAACTATGTTTATAATTGTTTATCCCCCATAACAGTTATATGGTTATCCTTAAAGTAATCAATTGGGTAAAAACTCTTCTTAAAACATTGTGTTATGATACTAAAGGTTTCTCATTCTTCAAGTTTGGTCTCTGAGTCTTTGAGTCTCTGGAGATGTACGATTTTAAGTTATAACGTTAACGTTAGCGAATAGTAATATTGATTGATTGGTTGATTATTGAAATCGTGGAGTCCCGACTTTTTACACTACCGGGAATAACCCGGAAACTGAGTAAAGCAATACGAGGTTCTTCGTAAATATACGGCATCCAGTTATGCATGAGGGCATGAGGGTATTAATAAATGTGGGGATACAATACAATCCTTTCTCTTTGGAAACCTCATTGATAGAAGGTTTCTATTCTTGATCAAATGCGAAAGTCGTTCTTTGATTTTTATACTTACGTGTAGCTTTAATTTTAGTTTACTATTATATACAATTGTGTTTCATATTTAGATTTCCTAACTAGTGCTGCGTGTGGGTGGACGTTCTTATAAAATCCCCTCATTTCCCCCAAATTTGTCTAATTTTCTTTTTCTTCTTCCAATTTTTGAGAAATCATTTTAATTTTTCATACAATCAAATTTTCTTAAATTACTCATTTATAATTAAATCTTCATAATCAAAAAAATGGTCAAAGTCGTTGTTGCTGGAGCTGCTGGTGGAATTGGCCAATCTCTATCATTGCTATTTAAATTATCTCCATATGTTACTGAATTATCCCTTTATGATGTTGTCAATTCACCAGGTGTTGCTGCTGATTTAGGTCATATTAATACAGGAGCAATAGTTAAAGGTTATCTTGCTTATAATGATGATAAAGAAAAACATAAAGAAGAATTAAAGAATGCTTTTACTAATGCAAATCTTGTTATTATTCCTGCCGGAATACCACGTAAACCTGGTATGACAAGAGATGATTTATTTAAAATTAATGCTGGAATTGTTAGAGATTTGGTTCAAGCTTCTGCTGATTATTCTCCAAATGCTTTTATTTTAATCATTTCAAATCCTGTTAATTCAACTGTTCCTGTTGCTGCTGAAGTTTTGAAAAAAGCTGGTGTTTTTAATCCTCAAAAATTATTTGGTGTAACTACTTTAGATGTTGTTAGAGCAAATACTTTTTTAGCTCAAATAAATAATCCTGAAAATCCTTCTCCTGAAAAGGAAAATGTTCAAGTTATTGGTGGTCATTCTGGTGAAACAATTGTTCCATTATTTTCAATTGCAAATTCAAAAACTTATAAAACTTTAGAATCAAAAAATGAATTAGATGAATTAATTAAACATGTTCAATTTGGTGGTGATGAAGTTGTAAAAGCAAAAGATGGAAAAGGTTCTGCAACTTTATCAATGGCATACGCTGGTTTTAAATTTGCAGAATCTATTTTAAAAGCATCAAAAGGTGAAACTGGAATTATTGAAAATACTTATGTTCATTTATCAGGTATTAAAAATGGTGATGTAATAAAAGAAAAACTTGGAGTTGATTATTTTTCATTACCTGTTGAATTTGGAATTAATGGTGTTAAAGAAATTAAAATTGATATTTTAACAAAAATTACTGATAAAGAAAATGAATTAATTAAAATTGCTGTTGATCAATTAAAAGGAAATATAACTAAAGGTGCTAATTTTATATTAGAAAGTTCAAAAATCTAAATATTTTATTGATTGATTTAACTAATAATCATAATTATAAATTCAATGATAAATAGATAAAATAGATATACTATAATATTAACTTTATGATTTTATAATCTCATCCACATACAGAAACTAATCATCAAATAAGGGATAGTGTTACCTCTAGATCTCATATTCCTTTCAGTGCATTACTGGTAAAAATCATCTCTACACGGCACTTTTTTCTTCCAAGATCTCGATGATGTTTTAAATCTTACATATATATATTCTTTCATCTCAATTTTTATTATATCCAGAAATTTTGGGGAAGAACTCTCAGGAAATCCGCTGTGCTCAGTGCTCAGTGGGAAGCATCTGAGAATCAGGAAAACCGTATTAGACATTTGAGGGAACTCTTCCTTTTTGGTTAAGTTATTGAATATCTATTTTTAAAACCCCCTAACATTGTTGATAGATATTGGTTCAGGAGTGTGTGTAAGCTTTCCTACGACAAAGAGTCTAAAGACAACAGCTTTCGTTTACTGAGGATTCAATTTCCTGTAGACCTTAGTTATCACACACAATTCCAATTCTATGCTACTATCTCAAGATAAATTACAATACTTTACCAACCCAGTTGAAACGGGAACAATATATCAGTACTACACACATAAATGTATCTGGTATTTTCATTTCTAGATTACTAGGTTATGCCATTATATTAGAATTATATGGTAAAGTTATATACCATCCAATTAATTATAAAAACTTATAAAACAAGATCATATTTATCATTTAATAAAATTTCTTCAACAAACCCAGAAGGTAAATCATAGTTTGAAGT
>BCKZ01000019.1:133523-230214 GCA_001600815.1 Alloascoidea hylecoeti | reverse complement strand
GGTCAAGAAGGTGGTCCAGGTGGTCCAGAAGGTGGTCCAGGTGGTCCAGGTGGCCAAGGTGGATTTGGTCAAGGAAATCAGGGAGGTCAAAGTGGCCAAGGTGGATTTGGTCAAGGAAATCAGGGAGGTCAAAGTGGATTTGGCCAAGGACATCAAGGCGGTCAAGGTGGTTCAGGAGGAAGTTGGTAATTATGATCCTATAGTTATTCTTACGCGTTATAACAAAATTATGAGATTACGATTAGAATGAAGTAATAAAATTACAATTGCAATTGAAGGCTTAAGTATATTTCAATTCCAACCAATTTCTAAATCCAACTAATTTTTAAGTAATATTAAAGTGATGATTTCATAAACTTTAGAATTGACATTGTAAACAAGTTATAATATAAGCAGATATTGGGCAATGAATAGTGATCAATTTGACTATAACATTAATGGCATTAGAGTCTGTACCTACGTACATCAAAATTAAAAGTATTAATAACCTATAGTGATATCAGTGAACATATTGGCACTTATTCTTATATTTAATGATCTCCCCGATTGTGATATTAATCGAAACTTGAGATTAATCTGACAACTTCCGAGTCGGTAGTAAGCTTAATTAAGCTTAAGATCATGGTTGTCATGTAATCGATAATTCTTCTTCAATATGGTCGAACATTTAATCACAAAGATGATCGTTTTATTCAATTATTGGCTTAAATTAAGTGGAGTAACTTATAGTTTCACTATCATAATTAGTAATCCAATGCCGATCATTTATATCCTTGTGAGTCATATTGTTTAATCATAGGATATTGATTCATATCATACTATAAATTCAATGAAGTCGCTCATATTAACAATATCAATATACAATTAACTATTATAAAGATGGTTAAAGTTGATGGTATTTCAAATGATAAATTAAAAGAAAAATCACTTTTAAGACCATTAGGTTTATTAGAAGATAATTTCAGAGCAAGATCAATTACAAAACAATATAATAATTTTTTAATATCTGGATTATATAATAAAGAAATTAATCAAGTTTTATTATCAAAAGTATTAAGAAAGATTTTATTGAAATATTCAATACTTACAACACAAATATTTTATGATGATAAAGATGAAGATAATGAACCATTTTTAAAACCATTAAAAAAAATTCATTTTAAAAAAATTGTTGAATTTCAAAATACAAATGATTTAAATGAAAGAATTAATGAAGAAATGTTAATTGAATTAGAAAAAAAAAAGTTTGAATTAAATGATGAAAATGAACCATTATTTAGAATTATTATATTTAATAAAAAAGAAGTTATATTTTATTGTGAACATGTTTATATGGATGGAGATTCTGGTGCTAATTTCCATCATGTTTTTTTAGAAACTTTACAACAAGTATCGAATGAAGATGAAAATGATAAAGAAAATGAAGTTATTGAAGTCTTATTTGATTTAGAAAAAGATATTGATAAATTAAAACCATTACCATTACCAATTGAATCAATTTTAACATATCAACCAACTTTTTCATTTAATATTAAAAAATTAATTAAAAATTATACACCATTATTCATTAAAAAATTCATTAATGTTAATGAATTGGATCATTTATATGAAAATGATAATATTAAAACAAATTTAAATTTAAGGAAATGGAAAGGGATTTCATTATCATCACAAGAAACTCCAATTAATTTAAAAATTATGAATTTTTCAAATGATGAAATAAAAATAATATTGAATAAATGTAGAGAACATAATGTTACAATAACTCCTTTTTTACAAGTTATTATATTAAGTACATTAATTGATTTAAAAATTTTAAAAATTAATGATAATGATAAAGTAAAATTATATTTTAAATCAATGATTCCAATAAATACAAGGAAATTTTTAAATGATGATGATATAAAATTTAAAAAAAATGATTATGATTGGGTATTTGGAGCAATATTATATATTGGTTCTTATTGTTATGATTTAATAGCAGATTTTTATTTAAAAAAAATTGATAATAAAAAAATTGAAATTAATTGGGATTTAATTATTAAAACCCATTTAAATTTACTAAAAACTTCAAATGATAAACAATCATTAATGAATGTTGGATATTCATTTAAAGGATTAGAATCTTTTAAATCGAAAGATGATTCATTTATTAATGATCTTGGAAAATCAAGACCAGATAGTTTTAGAATTTCTAATTTAGGAATAAGAAATTTCAAACAAGTTAATATTGAAAATGAAAATAAAAATGATAAATTTGAATGGAATGTTGAAGATTTGATATTTTCTCAAAGTATTGGATCAAAAGGATCAAATATTGTTGCAAATGTAATATCTACTAAAAAAGGAGGTATGAATATTGTTTTTAGTTGCTTAAAAGGTGTATTAGATGATAAAAGTGAAATGAATGATTTTATTGATACTTTAAGATATAATATAATGAATGTTGTATAAACTTAGCTATAATTAGTTTAATAAGAGCAATCTACATATATTTTTCCAGGCGTGCGGGTTATCCGTGATGATCATGAAGAAGTGTCATTATCCGAACACAGCCATGATTCTGGAAGTTTATAACTTGGATGTTTCATTTCACAATCGCAAGTATTTAAATGAGTCAAACCTCCCAAAAGTTTAAATTTTACATTTTATGAGGAACACCCGCACTTTTTTTTTTCTGAAGGAGAGCACATTTACACTGTTACACATAAATATATAAATCATAATACATATAAAATATTAGTATAACTCATAATGACATTTGAAAAACTAGAAGATCTAACAAAAGAACAACAAACTCAACAAATTTTAAAAAAAGGCATTCATTTCTTTTTTGATATTGATAATTGTTTATATCATAATTCAGCAAATATTTTCCCAATAATGAGACTTAAAATAAGAGATTATTTTGCAAAAACGTTAAATTTATCATTAGATGAAGCAACAAAATTGCATCTATCATATTATAAAACTTATGGAATGGCATTAGCAGGATTAATGGAAAATTATGATATTGATCCAATGGATTATAATGAAAAAGTTGATGATGCATTACCATTAGAAGATATTTTAAAACCAGATTTAAAATTAAGAGAAATGTTAATTAATTTAAGAAATGTTATAGTTAATGAAAATAATGGGAATGGCAAATTATGGTTATTTACAAATGCTTATAAAAATCATGGATTAAGAGTTGTTAAAATATTAGGTATTGATGATTTATTTGATGGAATAACTTATTGTAATTATGCAGAATATCCATTAGTTTGTAAACCAATGAGAAAATCATTTGAAAGAGCAATGGATGAATCTGGATTAGATTCAAATAATGAGATGGATTTAAAAAGATGTTATTTTGTTGATGATAGTTATATTAATATTAAAGCAGCAAATGAAGAAATGAAATGGGGGAAATGTATTCATTATGTTGAAAATGAAAATGAAAGAAAATCATTAATTAAAACAGGTACAATGGCAAGTGATTTTATAATTGGGGATATTTTAGAATTGATTGATGTTGTTCCTGAACTATTTTCTTCATAATTAATAGTATTTATTATCATCATAATCATGTTCATTATTTGCATCATTAATCATCATCTTAATCATACTTATTTATTTATTAATTAATACTTACATTATTAATTGGGAGGGAACTTAGTATATTAGATATTTAGAGCATATAAACATAAATAAAGATAAAAATCAAGTATAAACCCCAAAAGAATCAACTAAGAAAATAGCACCATAACCCAAGGTGAGAGCTGCAAAAGCGGCATAAATAATGAATTTAGTTGATCCTATAAAACCTTTCGTATCGGACAATAGACCAGCACCGATGAATAAAATAAATGCTAAAACTAAGAACGTGGCATATATTGGTTGTATTTCAAGAGGAAAAGATGTTGAAAATTCAGGCTCAGCATCCCAAGCTGTCTATAATTATCAATCATTGTCAGTAAATAATAATTGAGTGAGTATTAATATGATATTACATACTTCTAAACGTCTGAATTCAGTACGTGTTGATGCCATTTTTATATATTTAGAGGTGAAGGATGAAATATATTTAAAGGTGAGGGAGGATTCTTCCTCCACACAACTACAAAATGTTCAAACGAAAATTGTTCAAACCTCCATCGCAATTGCTTAAACCTCTTTCGCAGTTGAACAGAACAACTCTAACAGCATGTGCGAGACAAAGTTCAACCGCCCCTACAATAGAAGTCAATCCAGCAGTTTATAAGAATCTACCATTACGCTGGAATAACTTATCTAAATTGGACCAGGAGGAGATCCAGTTACACTTG
The DNA here is from genome assembly GCA_001600815.1 of Alloascoidea hylecoeti. NCBI lineage: Eukaryota > Fungi > Ascomycota > Alloascoideomycetes > Alloascoideales > Alloascoideaceae > Alloascoidea > Alloascoidea hylecoeti. The sequence continues at coordinate 225,904 of BCKZ01000019.1, read as the reverse complement.
GAAGAACAGATGGAATTCGACTGGAGAGACCTGACTTTGGACGAAAAAAGATCAAGTTGGTACATTGCTTATGGCCACTGGGGTCCTCGCGCAGAATCTGCCCGCAAAAGCAAGAAATTATTACTGATTGAAGCCATTTTGGCCGGCTCTTTTGTTGGCGTTGTGTTAAAACTCACCATGCTTATTAATCAAGAGTGTGATGATTATCTAATAAATCAGTCATAATTCACATTTCTGTATATACGTGCTTATGTAACTGATTATATTCTTTTTTTTTGTGTGTTACACCTTTTGCTCTTCTTTATCAAATATAATTGAGAATCATGATAATGATAATTATAAATAATGTCATCTCACACTTCTTCTTTCAGGTCCTTGTTTCTTCAAAATTCTTCCAAGAAAAAAAATAAAAAATCGACCAACGTCAATAAAAATGATCATGGTATAATTATTGTTTCTGATAGTGATGAGGAAGTACCAATCATTGAAATTGATGATAATGATGATGATGATGATGATAACGATGAAACTTGTGAAGACTCTGATTCATCTGACCTAGGTATGGATATAGATTTGAAGTTTGATTTTGGTTTGGATTTGGATGCTCTGTTAAGCACAAGCACAAAGAAAAATCAAAAGTCTTTTGGGAATTCTAGTTTGATTGATGATATCGGAAATATTAGTTCTCCTATAACTCCTCCTTATAAAAAAAGAAGGATTTTAACTTCGACAACTACCTCAAATACAAACACAAATTTAGATTTAAATCTAAAACCAAAAACTGAAAATAATATATTTCGAAAGTTATCATTCAATAATCGTAATAGTTCTAATGATAATGATGATTTAAATTTACTTGATATTTTTAAATCCTCACAAGAATCTCCTTCATCAACATCACCTTTCCTAAAAAGACATTCAGATGATAAATATTCAAAAATTTTAAAAGAATCTTCAAAAATTTCAAAGTTATTAATGGAAGAAAAATTAAATGAACAAATTAATAATAATAAAAAAGAATTAATACGTAAGGAAATTTCATTAAAGTTAAGATTTAATAATAATGATAATAATAAAGAGGTGATTGAAAATTATATTGAATATTTATATACAAGTGAATTTGAAAGTTGTTTAATGAAAGGAAGAGGATTAAAATTTTATTTATTTACAGAATGTCTAAAAGAGGTTTATAATGATGGAAGTGAAAATTCAAAATTGAAATCAAAAAAATCAAAATCAAATATCAAATATGAAGAAATCTTTACAATTGATGATGATCCAAATAAAATAATTTTAAAAAATCCAAATTTATATTTTTCAACAATTGATTTATTATATTTAGAAATTGAATCAATTTTATTATCATCAAAAACTATTAATATTTTATTTTTCAATAATTTATTATATGTTAATAATCATTTAAAACAATGGTTTTTTCAAATTTTAAAATTAAGAATTAGTATATTAAATTTTCAAAATTGGAATTTTATTAAAAAATTTTGGTTAAATTTAGGTATAAATGAATATTTACTTGATAAATTAAAACCAAATAGTATTGTTGCTAATGATAATGAGAATGAGAATGTTAAAAAGAATAAAGGTAAAGATGATTTAAAATTGTTAATAAATAAAATGACTACTTTTGATAATGCGGCTTCAATACCAAATTCAGATGATTTATTAAATGTTATAAAAATATATCTTGATTTAATGGTTTTTAAATCAAAATCAAAATTAGAAATTCAATCAAAAAACAATAGTGATGTTGAAAATGAAATCGATTATGAATCTGAAAATGATATGACTTCTGAACAAGTATTTAAATTTTTATTACAATTATTAATATTAATTAATGCTGATAATCATATAAGAACTCAAACATTAAGTTGTGATATTAGTAATTTAATTTCAAAATTTTATGAATGGTGTTTTATTGTTTTTAATTCTTCTTTTTTAAAATTGAAAAATGTTGATATTCAAACTTATTTAATTTCATTAACTTGTTCAACTTTAAAATCAATAAAATTCCCATCTTCAATAATATATCCTTTTATAACTAATATACCTAAATCTGAATCGGATTTTATGTTTAGATTACAAATATGGTTATCTCTTTTATCAATTACAAATTATAATGATGAAACTGAGAATGAAAATGATAGTCATCATCCAGAAAATGAAAATGAAAATGGAAATAATCAATTAATTTCCAATCCGGATTATAGTATAGGCTTACCTGAATTAGGTTTTGTTATAATGGTTAAAATTGAATCAAAAATGGATTTTTTAATTAAAAATGGAATCTTAGAAGATTATACAAACAATATTAATTTATTTAATTCTGAACATATTAACAATAACTCTAATAATAATAATAATATTCAATTCCAAATTTTAAATGATTTAAAATATCGTATGAAATGTTTATTTTTTTTATTATATGGTTTAAATGGTAATGTTATACCTAAAAAATTTATTAAAATTTATAAAAATGATTATATAAATAAAATTTTGAATAAATGTTTTAAAGGTGATAAATTAAAAATTGGGTATTTTAATGAAAAAGAAAATGATGATCATTCTGAAATAAAAACAGAACAAAATGAAAAACAAATATTTTTAAAATCAAGTTTAAATTTAAATTCAAATAATATTCCAAAAATTCAAAAATTTATTGAATTTGATGTGTCATCTCCAGATATCGTTTCAATAAAAACATTACTTGGTTATTATGATTTAATTATTCAAACATGTTCAAAAATATCTTAAAGTCAAAAATAATGACAATTGACAAATGAGAACACATCATACCTTCTTCAAAAAAATCATTTTCCCCCTCAAAATGGGGATGAAAACAATAAATTTGGAATGAATCTTTAAAATTAGTTACCGGTTCTAAAAAGGTGAGGTTATGAAAAGTTATTGGGCATGATTAATCACTTAAAGCGGCCATGATTGTACTCCTCGCCTAACGTTTGTTCACATTTACTTTTTCAACGTTTTTGCTAACTGAGTATCATTCTTATATGCATCTTGAGGACTCTTTTCAAATTTAGTTAACTACTATTTAATATTGGAGTCTATCCGGGTACACAAATCGAATCCATATATGGGGCAATATCACACAATTGATTAAACGATTCTATAGGGTTTATTACTGCATGGGCTTAAGAAGTGAATAGTATCAAATATGTTCTTTGTGAAGTTTTATTATATGAACCTAGATGATTAGAAGGCTACAGGAATAATTATACTCAGATGTTAGCTAAGCTCGGTAATAAGAAAGGAATACCCGCATTTAAATTTAAAGACAATAACAAACTATTGAAAATGGAGTGGATCTTTTTTTACAAATTCCACCTCTAATAATGAACCACATGATTTTCTGTACCCATATTATAACAGTCTTATAGTTTCTATAATTACAACAATTTTGTATTTAAAACTGTGAGAGTAAGTATATATTTTAGAAGCTAGATATATAGGATACCGTGCTTTATCATTATTATACTTGAAAACTTGTCAATTCGGTCTATCTTGTTTTACGCTCACATTGTAATCCAATGCCAAAGTTAAGTTTCTGGTTATAATTTTCGAACCTTTCCTGTACAATTTCTTTTACAATACAAATTAATGTAGAAAATTAATAAGCTTATAAATGATCGATAGTACAATCATTAAAATGTTATAATTAAAATTAAGGTTTTAAACCAGAGATTATTACAATTAAATATTACATAAATATATATGCTCATGCTCAATTACAACAAGTAAAAATATAGAGGTCAATTAATTAGTCGATTAAGTTATAATATACTTATTATCTATGATGTCTATGTCTCCTTTCACCTTGGTTACTGCTCCGTGTATTTTTAGTATGAGTAGTGGAATTTCTACCATCATTAATGTTACCAGGAAAATTGAGATTAGAATTCATTGGTTGGAAATTAGATGAGAATGATTGTGGAGTAGGATTATTTCCATAAGGATTTGGAAATTGTATACCCATAGGCATAGAAGCCAATTGAGGTTGAGAACCATATTGCATTGGTTGCATGCCCATATGCATAGGCATTGAATGCATTGAAGGAGTCATTGGGATGAAGGAAGATTGTTGTGGTTGGGGAAAACCTCCTGGTATATTCATATTTCCCATTAGTGGTGGATATAGAGGCATCTGAGATAAAGGTGAGCTATAAGTAGGCTGTCCATAAAAGGGAGGAGGTTGAAATTGGGGTTGAGGGGAAGCCATAGCTTGTGGGTACATCATTGGAGGAGGTGTAGAAAGAGCTGCGGGTGAAAAAAGACTAGAGTTGGATTCTGTTGGGGAAATGGTTGGTGATCCCATACCAGGTTGAGATGGTGTATAAGAGAAGGTGGAGGCTTTCGAATCAGATTGTACGGACGGTGCAAATGATGCACGAGGTCTTATTGTTGGTCGTTTTGGAGAAAATCTCTTTGGAAGTTTACTTGTAGTTGAAGAATTACTATCAGTTTTAGCAACGCTATTAAGAGAAAATCTACCAGGTGAAACTGTTCTTATCGGAGACGAAGATGAGGAAGCATTTGAAATTGTTTCGCCCGCTGTAATGATTGGGGATAGTCTTAAATTCGTAGCAGATGAATTTCTTGATGGTAAAGATTCTGAGAAAACATTATTTGGCTGTGGTAATGGCATATTCTTATCAATAGGATTATCAACATTTAGAACGGTATATAGTAATTGCTTATCAGTCGCAATTCCTTCATCACAATGAACTATCTTTTGTGGTGCAGATACTTGCCCAACCTCTCTATCACATACTTCAACTTTTTTATTAGTTAGAGGTATAGATTCAGCTTCAATCCCGTTATCAGCAACGCCCATATGCTTATTTGTTACAGTCGGTTTATATCCAGAGACCTCTAGATCAACGATATCAACTGATTGGTTCTCGCCATTCTCAAGCGCTTCATGACCAAATTCAGTTTCTTCATCTACATATTGTTTCTTGTGCAGTTCAATCTTAGGCATTTCAGGATTTTGATCAGTATGTTCTGTTGCATTATCATTTAGAACATCAATATTAGTATTCAATGAATATAAATGAGTCTTATCATTACTATTCGATTTTCTACTTTTTGAAATATTATTGTTTGGTGTAGTGACAACTTCCCTATTCGTAGATATAGGTTCTTCAAATATGGATGAAACAGGGTCTTCTAATCTTGATATTGATACTCTTTTTGGAGAACTTGTTCTTGATTTTCTCTGTGGTGATATACTTTGTCTATTGGATGACTTTGGTAAAGTAGACCCATCTTTATAATGCTGGTCTCTTTCAAATAGTTTTCTATTGTTCGCACTGCGACTCATCAAATCAGGTACGGTAATAGGTTTAGACTTATGGGTAATATTATTTCTCATGGGTGTTGATGAGTAATTACTAACTCCATTTGATCGAATCCTTTCCTTGGTTTGTTGGTTGTTAGATAGTATTTTGGATTTTTCATTATTACTAATATCATCATCAATGCTAATTTCATCATCTGGATCCCGATGAAAATCTTCTACTGTATTTCTGACATGATAATCAATACCCCCTGGAGATAAATCGGGAGCAATACTTTTAGTGGTCCGAATATGAGGTTTAGAAGGAGGGATGGAATCATGATACCCCTGCCTATTCTGTTGATTATCAGTTGGTATTTTAAATTTTTCTTTATTGACAATATGACCACCAATATTAATTTCATCTTCTGGATCCTGATGCCAATCTTCTACTGTATTTATGATATGATGATCAATACCATCTGGGGATAAATCAGGAGCGGCACTTGTATAAGGTTTCGAAGGACGCATAGAGCCATCATATCTCAGTTTATCCTGTTGAGATAACGGTATTTGTAGTTCTTCTTCACCGTTACTTCCAGTACTAATTCCACCATCTGGATCCTGATACCAGTCTTCTACTGTATTTCTGACATGATAATCGATACCCTCTGGGGATAAATCGGGAGCAATACTTGTAGTCGTCCGCATATGAGGTTTTGATGGAGGCATGGAATTATCATACTCCTGTCTATCCTGTTGAGATGAATTTAAACCATCAACAGAAGACATTTCATATTTACCTTCTATGTCACCGTGATCACCATTATAATTTGTTTTGTCTGCAGTATACCCAGGATTATGTGAAATAACTTGGCCATTTGAGTCATAAGTAAAATCATCATAGATAGTAGTTTGTGAACGAACCCCACTATTGTAGAGATCCTGATCATCAACTTTATTTAACTCTCCATCAGCCGAAGCTTGATACAAACCTATAAAGTTGGAAGCCGTTTCGTTTTTATGATCATGATCATAATAAACCAAGGAATTGGTGGTATTCATGTCATTTTTGTCTATTGATTCTTCAAATTTATTCACGTTCACGTAATTTCCAAGCGGTTCAATTTTAACAGTATTATTATTAATATTTGATTTGTGTTCACGCAATCCAATCCCATTTTGGGCAATATTTCTCGAATGGAAACTATTATTAGAAATGTTATTAATCCCAATATGATTATCATCATTAACGTATCTTTCTTCCGACGCGTTAAATCCCAATTGCCGAGAATTTCTTCTACCATGATCCGGTTCAAATGGAATTGGATCAATGGGATATTCTCCATAATTATTCTGAGGTTGATCAGGTTCATATTTTAGGTATTCTGAATGTCCTTCGATATCATAATTATATGAGCCAGTTTTATCAAAATATCTATCATCTCCTTCAAACTCGCGTTTTACCATCTCCTCTTCTGAAGATTTAACTTTTAATGTAACTGGTTCCTCTAACTTAAAAGTCCCAGAATTTGAAATTGGTGGATCACCTGTAATATCATATTCAGAAACATCCATCATTGAGTATCTGCTATCTATATGCAACTCATCAATATTAAAAGCCGCTTCATCAACAAGATCTTTTAAATAATCAAATCCAGAAGCAGTTCTTTCAACCTTAACCGAATTATTTTCATCCGAGACTGAAGGTTCTAAATTTTCCATTTCTTGAATTGGTGAATTTCTGCCTGTAGCTATAGGGGTATTCTTTCCAGAACCAGCTTTCATATTCAAGGGTCTTATACTGGTATCTAAATCATGAGAATTTTGAGTTTTACTAAACCCAGTTGGAAGACTTTCGAAACGACCAAAAAAGTTATCAGATATCCTCCTTCTTTGTTTTAAACGGATTGCTAATTCAGGATCAATTTCAGCTTCGGGAGGTTCATTCTTTATAGGTTTCTTTTTCATTTTTTCTTGTTGAATTTTAGGCTTAACAGATCTTAAATGAATTTCATCAAAATCATTTGTTGAAGCAGATGAAGGATCCGTACCCAAAGATAATCTGGCAGATGAATCAGATGATGAATATGTCTGTTGGGTAATATTACGTGATTTATCCGGATGAATATAGTCATCATTTACTATAGAATGTCCAGAATTTTCATAATCAGCTATGGATTGATTCGAACTGGGTTTTGGTGATTTGTTATTTGTGCTGGAATATAGGTTCGAATCAAAAATAATTTTTGGAACATCACCATCATTATAATACACGAACTCTTCCTCCTCCTCAATATTAGGGATATCCAGTTTCTCGGGAGATTGTCTTTCATATGCGTTAGAATCTTTAGAGTTTTTCGAACTGATATTAGATAAAGCATTGGATTGAGCTCTTTGTCTAATTGGAGATCCGCTAACATACTCATTATCAAATGGATCAATGGGAATATTAAACCCCTCTGGTATTTTTATATCAAAGCTTGAAGTTGTAGTTTGTTCATCAGGACTTAGGGTGGCTGTTTTAGTATCAGAGATAACTTTCTTTGGGGATATTCTCCTTGATATACTAGGCATTTGTATTGGGGTTATTGATGATCTATTTCTCTTCTTTCGTGCGTTATCTGAGGTGTTCAAATGATCGATTTGGATTTCTAACCTATTTTCAGATGTTATATGATAATCGTCTGGAGCATTTTCATGATCAAAACCAGGCATATTATCATCCTGTCTCAATCGCGAAGCTTCGATATTCTTAGGGGAGTTCATTTCCTTCTGGTTTACTTTCTGTTGGTAATTATATTTATTAATATCTTCAGTTTCTAATGAAGAATATTCTTGGTCCTTTAAAGAACTAAAACCATTTTCCTGAGATTCTATTTTGATTGGTGACAACTTTTCTTCCGTAGGCATTACCCCCAAAACATATACTTCATCATCCATATCATACATATGGTCACCATTTGACGGCAAAACATTTCGATTGATATCGCTTCTTGAGGAGTGATCGTCTCTCTGGTGACTTCGGGAGCCATCATTTTGGTAATTTGACATGGGAATTGGCCCTTCGTTATAATATTCATAGTCAGGATCAAAGTCAAGGTTACTTCTATCATCCCCTCGAAAGGAAGCTTGAGAAATATTTGAGTTATGTGCAGAAATGGGAGATCCACTAGTCCCGAAACCTCTCTCATTGCCCAATGCCGGTGGAGAGCCTTCTATTGATGCAAGCTGAGAAAGATTATACTCTGAATTTTCTGTTTGTCTTAAACTTTCAACCAAATTAGTTTCATTATTTGAATCTGATTGCAATTTTGATTTTGGCCTTGATTTTTGTGCAATATGAATACTAGGCATAGATATTGGTCCTGGAACTTTGTGACGATTATATCGTTCTGAGTTATTTGGAGATTGAGAATATTCGGAATCATCATTATTCTTCCTAGGGCTCGATCTTTGTGCAACATGAATACTAGGCATAGATATTGGTCCTGGAACTTTGTGACGATTATATCGATCTGAGTTATTTGGGGATTGAAAATGATCAATATTATTGCTCATTATAGGGGAAGGTGTGGAGGAATTGGGATTAAATGAAGAATCGCCAAAATAAATAGAAGAATCTTCCTTCTTCAAAGAGCGTGGAGTACCTTGTAATGACGAAAACTCTGACCTATAGCTTTCATCCATACGATTTGGCTCTTTCTCTCTTTCATCAGATATACCAGCCATGGATAAATCTGAATATGATATCTCCTCAAGTTTTATAGGACTAGATCTTCGTGAAACGTTACTTGACATGGAAATTGGTTCCGGAACTTGATGATGATTTATCGATCCGAGTTATTTGGAGATTGAGAATATTCGGAATCATCATTATTGTTGATAGGGCTCGATCTTTGTGCAACATGAATACTAGGCATAGATATTGGTCCTGGAACTTTGTGACGATTATATCGTTCTGAGTTATTTGGAGATTGAGAATATTCGGAATCATCATTATTCTTCCTAGGGCTCGATCTTTGTGCAACATGAATACTAGGCATAGATATTGGTCCTGGAACTTTGTGACGATTATATCGATCTGAGTTATTTGGTGATTCATAACACTCCTCATTGTTGCTCACCATAGGGGAAGGTGTGAAGGAATTGGGACTTGATAAAAAATCATCAAAATAAATAGAAGAATCGTTTTCTTTTTTCAAAGCGCGTGGAGTAGCTTGCAATGATGAAAACCCAGACCTATAACTTTCATCCATACGATTTGACTCTTCCTCTCTTACATTAGATATACCACCCATGGATAAACTTGAATGTGAGATCTCTTCAAGTTTTATAGGACTAGATGTTTCTGAAACATTACTAGACATGGAAATTGGCTCTGGAACTTGAGGATTATATCTATCTGGGGATTTAAAGGGACCCTGCAAATTAACACCACCATCGGAGGAAATCTGATTGTGGCCACGCTTATCTCTTGAAACAATTGGCTTTATTTCATCTTTCGTTAATGTTTGAGCCAATGCAGGTTTGACATTATCATCTCTATTATAATTGTTATATGAATCAGCTTGTGAATGGTTTTCTGATAGCATTTCAGTACTTCTCATAGAACTCGACCCGTAAACTTTTTTCCGTGTAGTAATATTTTTATTGTATATTTGTGAAGGATCTTTATAACTATTGATATCATTATCTTCATTTGTGGTATATGAAACTGAATTCTGACTTTTTGAAAGATCTTTAAGAGAAGAAGTTGAACTTTGTTCTCTATCACGAGACTGCAATCGTGGGCTTAATAATGAAGACTTTGAGTTATAGCTATCATCTCCATAATTAAAGCTATAATTATTGTCTTTTAACATAGCCCTTTCATTAATAAAATTTTCATTCATTCCAGGTGATTGATCTTCCTCTGAATATTTGTTTAACTTATTTTCGGCAATATGAATACTTGGGATTGGTGTTGGTTCAGGAGTCTTATCGGAGAAAATTTGATTAGTTGACTGTATGATAGAATATTCCTCTTCCTCCGAAGATTCCTCATCATACGATAGTATTATAGGATTTCGTTGCTTTAAACGTTGAGATACTTCCTTTTTTAGTGATTGGGGTGTCCCTCTTAATGATGTAACATCAGAATTGTAGTCAGAATCGCTTGAAATAACAGAATAGGTGTCTATATCTATTTTTTCCTTCTGTTCGTCTTCCACATAAATAACTTTCTTTTCAGATATATCATCTGTTGAAGAAACATTAGCTTTCTGTGGTTGTTCTTCGACTGTAATGGCCTTATTCGAACTACTCATATCCAAATTTGGCCCAGACTCAAGTAATTTAGAACGTTTTGTTTCTTGATAATGATCAGCTAGTTCATGTGGGATCTTGGGTAGTGGTTTATCCCTTTGTATAGGACTTAGGCCTGTATTATTAATTTGTCTTGATTTTCTTTCAGGTGATGGTGAAGGTGAAGGTGAAGATGAAGATGAACTAGAATCATTTTTTTCCAAATCATCTTTTGAAAAATTAACTACATGTAACTGTTCCTTTGTATCATTTTTATTGATATTAAGTTTGGGATTTTTAGTTTTAATTTGAACTTCTTCAATTCCAAGCACCACAGTATTACTTTGTGCTTTATTTTTATCGATTTTTACTATTGATATTTGAGAATCATTAATATTATCCTTATTAGGACTTTGTGGCATTGCAGGTAATGCTTTTCTATATCCTCTTGACATTGGAGATGGGCTTCTACTCTTTTGTTGATTATTAACTAATCGTGGTACAGAATAATTTTTAGACAGTTTGACATCTGTAATGGTTAAATCTGAACGTGATTTAGAGATTGGTGTTGCATCTTCTTTGGTTGATTCAGAATCTGAAGGAATTAAGTAATCTTGAGTTGGACTAATTAAAATAGGAGATAGAGATTGTTCTGATTTTAATGGCTTGAAGTCTTTCTTTTCATATTTTTCATTAGTTAATGGTAATGACTGTTCATCTAAAATAGCAATTGATTCATCATCAATACTACTAGTGTCAGATATATCAATTGATACATCATTTGATTTTGTGATTGATTCTTCGGTAGATTTTAGAAAATCAGAGGTAGATAAAAAAGAGGACTTTGGAATAGGAGTAGTAGGTAATTCTTTTGATTTGAGGATTTTATGGATAGGAGGTGGAGGCTTATTACTGGTTATAGGAGATTCTGTTCTTAATGGTGATGGTGATGGTAATGTTCTTCTTCTTTTCTTTTTTTCTTCCCTTGAAAGAGGAGAAGAGGAATTAACATCTACTTCTTCGATGGATTTATTATCAATAGCATGGGATAGTTTTGATTTATTATTATAATCTGTAGGTTTTAAATTCGTAGTATCAATGCTTGATGTGCTAACACTCCTTGGTCCAACTAATTTAGGCAGAGAAAAAGCATTCTGAAATTTTTTCTCTTCTGGTTTGTCACTAGGTGAGAGACTAAGAAACGAATTATTAAATGGAGACTCTGAAATACTTCTAAGGTGTGAATTTCTTGTAGGAGATTCTGAAGCAGGTCTTAGATCAGGTCGAGGACCAGACACAAGACGTCGCCTAGATCGCGGACTTGATGAAGGTGAAAGTGAAGATCTTGATGGTGGTGGTGCAGTTAGATCTGGAGCTTTAAGTTTAGGAGGAAGCTTCGGTAACTCTTTATCTTTACTTGCAATTGATGAAGAACTCTCTTTCAAACTCTCAATACTAGGATTTGGACTTTGACTTAATTTTCTTGGTTGAATTTTTGGTGGAGGTGGAAATAACTCAAAAGTTACACCTTTACTTGAAGCCTTAGCATCTGATTTAGACGGCTGTTCCTCTTCTCTTTCAGGGATATCTTGTAATTTTTTTCTTCTTCTAGTGCTTAATTTATAACCCTTTCCTGACAGAATTTTAATTGATCTAGCCCTAAATACTTCTGCTGTTTCTCCTTCAAAAGGTTCAATAATTGGTATATCATCCATTATAGATTCACCATCAGAATCAACATTAAAATCTCTAATCATTTCATCATCACTTTTATCTTCATCATCATGATTATCATTACTATCTTGCGTATTTTTCTTTGGTTTTCGTATTGATGGTAGTTTTACTACTATATGATTAACATTACCAGTTTTTCTTAAATCATATTCTAATCTAGGAAATGGTCTATCTTTTCTATTAATTAATTCCTTTTCTTTTAGAATATCAGTAAACCGTCTTGATTCTTCTTCACAATTTTCAAAATTGATATCATTTTTTAAAGGGAATTGAAATCCTTTTGATTCTAAATATTGATTGTTATTATGTTGTCTTTCAAATCTATCAAAAATTGAAGGAGAAAATTGTTTTGATGATTTGTTGTTGTCATAAGGTAATAGTGATCGAGTTGATGCTAATTTTGGTGGTGAGCTATTTATTTTCTCTTTTTCCTTTTGGATTTTAATGTTATTGGGTTTGGGGGTTGATGAATGATTTTCAGATGTAGGAGATATTGATGATGCATGATCAGGTATTAATGAAACTTCTTGGCTATTAGATGAAGATGCTAATGCGTTATTAAGTATTTCTCTTGTGGTCAGGGGTTTTAAGGGAGAAGATTTAACTTGACGTTTACGATCAGGGGATGAGTTATTATTCATTGGTCTAGGACCACTTAGAACCCTATCTCTTTTTCGACTTTCATTACTTACTCCTAATAATTGTTTACTTTGCTTGCCTATATTTGAGTCCTGAACAAACTCGGATGATGAAGATATCGATGTTGGTTGGGGATCTGTTTCGAGGATATCAACGATTTTTTCTTCAATAATTGCTAGCTCATTCCTATCACCACCAACGTCAACAATTACACATTTCCCAAATATAGTTTTCTTTGAATCAGCCTGTTCTGGTGATAAAATTGACATCCAAGCCCAGAAAATAAAATCATCAACTAAAATACTTGATAAAATAATTCGTGGCCCTTGTTGAGTATTGATATTATTTGAGTTTGAACCACTGGTTTCAATTTGTGATACCGATGTCCATGATAATCCATTGTAACCAATTAATCCTTTCTTTTTCATACACCTTTCAAGTCTTTTAAATATTTTATAAGAATCTCTTGATATTTTTTTCATCACAGTTTCAGAATCATTTAAAAGATATGATAAACATTCATTCCCATTTATTTTGGCCTCATTCAATTGTTTTTTTGAAACTAATTTTGCTGCTTTTACAAGTAAAACTTTTGGAGTTTTTGATAAAGATGAAGATGGTGTAGTTTCTATAGTTACTAAATGAGCTTGAAATGGGACGACTAAACTGGGTGAACCAGGAGAACTTTGGGGATTGTAGAATACTTTTGGTGGATATGATGCATGATTTCTTAGTAAATCATTTAACGGTTTTGGTAACCTAATTGATTCCCTTAAAGATCGTAATAAAGCAAAAAATAAATGTAAAATTGCTCTTGTTGTTTGATTTAATACATTATTACCATATTCTAAAGTATGCCTTTTATGAATTTCTGAACCTGAAGATAATGGTAATAGCCAAATACCAAATAATTTTATAACTTTTAAAGTCTCATTAATTGAACTATTTATTTTCAAAATCAAACCCATTAATAATTCAAAAAAATCAAAAACAATTGAAGCATGTGGAACATTTGTAAAACAAAATGGCATGATTTCCATGAAAGAACTTAATCTATAATTTCTTTCATGTTCTTTTGCAACAAATATATTATAAATATTCCATGGTAATATCGAACCAGTTCCATCAATTCTTGACCATATCCATTTTAAAATTGTTGATAAGATATATTCATTTATTGATTTGATTAATTTAATTAATTCATTACGTTGTAAAGCTGGTTTACCATTTTGAAATATCTTATCAATAAAGAAATAAACACTATCATAATCTAATTCAGTTCTAAATGGTAGTAAAAAATCATTTGAACATTTTGAATCAAATCTCATTCTAGTAGTTAATTCTTTTGTTATTTCAAAAACTACTTCAACGACTGATTGCATTGAGAATATTCCATTTTCATCATAAATATTTCCCCAGTTGTAATCTTTAATATGCTGATCTTTAAAATTTTGATCATTCCGTCGATATTCAATTTTACTAACGGTTGATAGAAAGTATTGTCTGTGCAGTAATAGCCCCTGAGTGAAAGGATCTGGCAACGGCTTCTCTATATCTCTCCATAAGTAATCGTGTTGGCCGCTGATGGTCTGTTCTCTTTTGATTTGAGTGGCATCTATAGGTGTTTGGGGAAAACTTCTTGACATCATTTATCATTTAACTTCACTTCTGCCTGCACAAATGAACCTTAACATGAAACTTAAAATGCAAATATCTATTATGAAGAAATTAGTATATTCTTTAAAAGAAGGGGCTGTCCAAGAAAAGGCAGATTATATATAAAAAATATATATTTAATGGTTTGATATACCTTCTGTGGGTGGGCTTGATTTAGTGTTGAAGAAGAATTAATGTGGTACAAATGATATTATTACAGCTGTGTTTATTATGTGTTGTAGTGTTGCCACGGCTACATAAGCCATTTCCACTATTAATTACTTGGAAGATTGTTATCATGTTCAGGTATGGTTAGCTATCTTATTGGGGTAAGCCTTGAAGATTGTACTCCAGCTCGTACAACATTCTCACTCACAATTCATGAATAAATACCAGTATTAATATCAATAAAATTTATATTATTTCAATTGGAGTCTTCAAAAAAGCGGAGAATGATCACAAAGCCTAAGTTATGATTATGTAACTATTTATCAACGAGTTCTCTATTAGTGGTTTTTTCAAGCCATCATGGAAAAATGTGTTCTTAATGGTGTTTTTATCTCTATCAAAGCATCTACCATTATTTACTATCATTACAAAAGAGATCTACAATAATGTACGTATTTCAGTCAAATAAAAAGGTATTTTAAAACCTGGTCACAGGCATAATTACTTCAATAGTTTTTGAACATTTAATCTATCTGACTTATGAATTAATTCATGTATTCTTGAAGGTGGAATTCTCATGCTTATTGTCCTACTAAGATGATATCATTGTCTATTTTTACTCGACTTACGTTCAAAATAGAGCCTAAAATCTTTAATACTAATTATAGTTCTGACAAGCTAACCAATCGCTTAGTAAGCTTACAATAAAATATCTTGCGGAAACAGATACGTACAACTATCAAGATCCAGACTAAACCTGTATTAAACTAAATAAACGAAAGTTATCCTTCCCCCTTTATAAAAGAGGGATTTATCTCAGCTTTGGACCCGTATATATTTATAGAACACTTCAAGTACTGTTGAAATGGTTACATTTTAATATTTCTTGAGATTAATAAAAGAGCTAAGGAACTCATAACCAATAATAGTCACTCCGTAAATGACAGTAATTCGGCAATAGTTTAGTGGCTAGAATTTCCGCCTGTCACGCGGGGGACCGGGGTTCAATTCCCCGTTGCCGAGTTTTTCTTTTTGTACTCTCAGTTGGAGGATTGGAAATAGTGACAATAATACTATAAAAAGTAACAACATTACTCAAAAAAGAGTGAACCTCTAACATTAGTAAGAGGTATTTTTGCCTAGTAATATAGTAATAGGTCTTTTTATTTTCACAATTTTTTGGTTGTAGTATTTATAGAAAAAGCAGTTTAATACAGAGCCTTAATGGTCACTTGAAAAAAAAAAAAAAAAAATTAGGTTTGATTCCTTTATTTTTATCACATGTTATTTTTCAATAACATTCAAGTGCTGGTTATCAATTAGTAGGCTTCAGATTGATTTTCCCCTGCCATTGGGTATAAACAAAACTATTACTTTTTAAACTCTCATATGCACACAAACAAACTTTCAGACAGCTTGATAGATGCATGCAACATACTATTGAAATCATAATTAGCTCCCAATAAGGAAATGCATAAATATAGTTGCAGATTTGTTTACTTGAGTTTCTTTATCATCCAAATCAACAATCTTTTTACTTCATAAAATGGATCCAGAAGAAAAGAATACATTGAATAACAGTCCTTCCCGTTTTGGTCAGCTTTATATACCCCAATTGGCACAACCAGAAACCGCTGTGACCTCACAATTCAAGCACAACAACTATGATTTGGAGGAAGGTAAGTCAACTCATTAAAATATATCTAGAGAATATTCTTGATTCTTATCTTTAGTTAGATTATCTCTGGTTATAATTGAATATTAATTAATATTTTAGATAATCCATTCAGACCTAACTCTGCTCAATCAAGATTATCACCAACTGTTGCCTTTGGAAATAGAGACAATCGTTCACCAAAAGCTAGATCTCCAAATATTTTTTCTTCTCCGACTAGGAACAACAAATTCAGTTTAAATCTCAATAGGTCTTCTAGATCAGAATCTATAAGGAGAGAATCACCCGAAAGAGATGTTTCAAGTGCGATAAGAATAGTGGAGCCAGATGTTGATGATGATATTGATAATCTTACAGTCTCTAATGATCAAAGTAATAATCTAATTTTTGACCCACCAAACTCTTATCATTTATCTGGATTTTCTCCGTCGATTCAGCCAAGTTTGCTTTATAATGATGTCTCTACCTCCCCTACAAGATTTACTAAATCTATTATAGGTAGGAAAAAAGATTCTACTCACTGGGATCAAAAATCTGCAAGAAGTCTCCAGACAAATGAATCTGCTGATGATATAACTGTTCTTGGTGAGGCTGAAACTAAATCATATAGTTCTCAGTCTCTTTATAAAGAGGATGATGTCCAAGACGAGAACTATGGAGGTGAAGAATATGGTTATGATTATTCTGATGAAGGAACTGAACTTGAAGATGAGAAATCATTTGAAATCAAGCATAAAGCGTTTAGTGATATGAATTCAGAAGAGTTACAGGTAAATGAATTAGTAGATGAGTCTTTAAACACAACAATTTATGCTGCGCCAATGAATATTCAACCAAGAAGACATAAATCCATGACAAGAAGACAAGTTGAACTGGTCCATGGAAATTTGATCTTGGATTGTCCAGTACCTACAAAACTTTCAGCATTCTTACCATGCCGTGATAAGCATGAGTATTTATTCATGAGATATAGTGCAGTAACATGCGATCCTGATGATTTTTCAAAAAGAGGATTCAGTCTCAGATCATCAATAGCAGAAAGAGAAATTCAACTATGTATTTGTATCACAATGTATAATGAAGATGAAAAAGCTTTTACAAGAACAATGCATGCTGTCATGAAAAATGTTGCTTATTTATGCTCAAGAAATAAAAGTCGTGTATGGGGAAAAGATGGGTGGAAGAAAGTTCAAGTAGTTATAATTTCTGATGGTAGATCAAAAATTTCTCCTGGAGTTTTAGATGTATTAGCAGCTATGGGTGTTTATCAAGAAGGAATTGCAAAAAGTTATGTTAATTCAAAAGAGGTTAAAGCACATTTATTTGAATATACAACACAAGTTTCAATTGGAACTAATTTGAAATTTAAAGGTGCAGAATCAGGTCTTGTTCCTGTTCAGATATTATTTTGCTTAAAAGAAAAAAATACAAAGAAAATCAATTCACATAGATGGCTTTTCAATGGAATTTGTCCCGGTTTATCTCCTAATGTTTGTATATTACTTGATGTTGGTACCAAGCCAGCACATGATGCTGTCTATAATCTTTGGAAAGCATTTGATATTGATTCTAATGTCGCAGGTGCAGCTGGAGAAATTAAAGCAATTAAAGGGACGGGATGGGTTAATTTATTGAACCCATTGGTTGCAGCTCAAAACTTTGAGTACAAAATGTCAAATATTCTTGATAAACCACTTGAAAGTGTATTTGGTTACGTTAGTGTATTACCTGGTGCTCTATCGGCATATAGGTATAGAGCTTTGGCCAATCATCCTGATGGAACAGGTCCTCTAAATTCATATTTCAAAGGAGAATCATTGGATGGGGTAAATAAAAATGTTTTCGAAGCTAACATGTATCTTGCAGAAGATAGAATTCTTTGCTGGGAATTGGTAGCCAAAAAAAATGAAAGTTGGGTCTTAAAATATGTGAAAAATGCCACAGGCGAAACAGATGTTCCTGATTCTTTACCCGAGTTCATCAGTCAAAGAAGAAGATGGCTTAATGGTGCACTTTTTGCTGCTCTATATTCTTTGAGTCATTTCAAACAGACTTGGAGTACAGATCACTCAATAATGAGAAAAATATTTCTGCATGTAGAGTTCATTTATCAGTTTGTTCAACTTATTTTTTCTTTTTTTTCTTTAGCTAATTTTTATCTTGCTTTTTATTTCTTAGCTGGAAGTATCAGTGGAAATGATAATACTCTCATTGGAAATAATGGAGGATATTGGCTTTTCATTATTTTTAAATATATATGTCTTTGTGATTTAGCAATAATCTTCATACTTTCAATGGGGAACAGGCCTCAAGGAGCTAAGAATCTGTTTCTGATATCATTGATTATCCTTATAATTGTTTATCTATATGCAACCGGGTGTGGTCTATATTTTGTTATTAAAACGCTATTACAGCAAGGCAATAATGGTTTACGTGATAGTGTGTTTATCAATATTGTCATTTCTCTTCTTTCAACATATGGAATTTATGGCTTAATGTCTCTTATTTATCTAGATCCTTGGCATTTTGTTACTTGTTCTGTTCAATATATTATTTTGGTTCCTCTTTATGTTTGTACTTTACAAATATACGCATATTGTAACACACATGATGTTTCATGGGGTACTAAAGGTGACAATTCTCCAAGTACGAATTTAGGTAGTGCTATTGTGAAAAATTACCAAGGAAAAGATATTGTTGAATTAGAAATTCCATCGGAGCAAGTTGATATAGATACTGCTTATGATGAGGTGCTATGTTTACTACGTGACAGAAGATCCAATAAAGATGCAAAAAAAGTTGTCCATAATGAAATCCGACCAGAAGATTATTATAGAAAAATTAGAACAAATGTTTTATCGGCATGGCTTATTGCAAACATATTGTTGATAATGGTAGTTTGTGAAGTATATCAACCTCATGAAACAGGAACTAATATATATTTGAAACTTATTTTGTGGAGTGTGGCAGGAATATCAGCTTTTAAAGCCATTGGTTCTCTGATTTATCTACTACAATTGGGTGTTCGATATGTAGTAAAGATAACAAATAAAATTATACCAAAAGGATTTCTAAAAATAAATAAATAATAATAATAATGATAATAGAATTAATTAAGTAAGTAATTTTAATCTAAAAATAAATTAAATTTTTTGACTTCATATTTTTTGAATATACATTAAATCATGTTAATTAACATATTCTTAGAGTTATACAGTTGACATTTTTTCACACTGTTTTCGAAAATACCGCTACCAGGATGTGTAAATATAATGATCATATTCTACAATCGTGCTGGTAAGATATCTACTGGCATCAGAGATCCAATAATCTAGTATTTTTGAATGATTTCTAGACGTCTACCCAAGTGTTATCATTATCTATCATTTTCGCGATTAAGCCGTCAAAAGCTCTAAAGTATGCGCTCCAGCTTTTATTAATATTGTTTTCACTTCTATGTAGTGATCCTTTAGGATGCATTGGTATTTTTGTTTGATAGTAATCTGTCTTTTATTTACAAATGAGAAAATGAGATAGTGCCAATAGTATTAAAGAAATTTTCCCTTTTCCAAATGTCTATATAGCTTTCAAATTTATTTTTACATTAGCCTTGTAAACTTGCTAGGTCATTAATCACTAGGGTTGTCTCCAAGTAATGAATTAATAATCCAAGAAGCATACAAACCTTTATAGTGTTTTATGTGAATCATTCTAGTTAGAAAGCTTTCATAATACTCTATAGTCTAATTCATCGTCAATCATGATGTGTCTAGATTCTGATTTCTTTTGAGGGCTAAAATCAAAGTTTATAAACCTATTTTTTCCTGTTTCTAGATCCTATAATATTAATAAATTATAAAAAATGATCTAGGTTCTCCAACTCTCCAAGGTGGTCGAAGGTGTAGAATGCTTCTATCCTTCATATCGTATGCATGAATAAACTGAGCTCTGTTAAAATTATCTCTATGAATCTCTTCAACTGTTCATAGAAGCCAGCAAAGAGTTTGAATATTTATTATGATTTTGGGAAAATAAATCATATAATACCGTAAAATATATTCTATATTTAACAAAATCCTTATCATATAGAGTGCAATCTTTTATATTTCTTTTAGACTCCAATTATTGGTAACTTCATCGGAGGCATTCACATGAAGATCGGTATATTTAGTATTTGTTAGTGACAAGGTATTTTCACCACCAGCTGTATTTAACTTAAATACAGGTTCACTCACCAGCACTCCGATTAGTCCGATATTTAGGCGGACCAATCATTACTGGAATTGGAATCTAGTTTAAAACTAAAATTTTCTTTATCGTCAACAAAGTTTACCGAATTTAATTTCCAAGAAAATTTTTTGATTTCTACTATTTGTGTGTGTTTTTATTACCCTTTATTTGCCTAGGGTGAGTAAAATAGTCTTTTGCACCCAGTTTTTGATCGATATCAAAATATCCACATTGGCGGCCGTATACATCATCTTCTGAAAGTGTATCAAAGCTTTAGATGTGTTAACGAAGATCACCATTAGCATCAACATATCTACATTTCCCTGAGAGCTTCAGAGGGGTATCTGAATTATACTCGACTTTTTTTAATATTTTCTGTATACGTAAAGTGGATAGGTTGTTCTGAGTATCTTTATTGAACTGCCCTGCAACTCCTAATTGATCGCATATGCAGTTTGCTGCAGATTCGTTGTAACGCAAATGCTGATCGAAAATCCGCTTTTTGACATATTTCTGCGATGAGCTCCTCGGGAAATTGGAGTAGATTAATCGTGCCATTGTTGTTTTCGGGGACAATATGTAAATTCTGAGGTGAATTCCGTATGGTATTATTAGCTTCGTCAGTATTTTGAGAAATACTTGGATGATTGTCATCAAGGAAATATTCTGTTTGATATTTGTTTTTTTTTTGTTTTCTTCTTGGGCGTACTTGAACAACTGTCCATTCATTAGATTCGAGTTCTGGTGGTGTTTTTCTTGAAATATTCAACTGTGATTGTTCTCGAGAATGGATTGGCATAGCAGGGGAATGAATGGTTTGTGGGTTGCAATTTGAAGTTTCAGAAAATAAAAGCTCTGCAGATAGCATTTTATTGTAAGATAAAGAGGTAAAGGATTACTAGAATATATTACAAATGATATATAAAGTGAAAGGAATAAGAAATTATGAAGGAAACACCCTTATTTATTAAACATCAGGCAAAATATTATGTATATTACCGACCTGTATGAGAAAAAGCTAAGTGTCTAGATATTTGACCACGGGAACGTAATTATGTATATTACAACCAACTAATCAATCGTAAACATAACTAGTATGTCATGAGATACTCGGCGTGTACCCCTAGACCTACTTTGAGTTGGTTAATATGTTGATCCATAGCTTTGAGTTGGAGATTCTTACTATTATGTTGGTTCATATTTTTGAGTCAACATATTAATAAAAATAATCAACTCAAAGCTATGGATCAACATACTAATACCCATTAACAGGAATATGTAGATTTTCTTTTTCATCAAATCAAAGCTATTAAATCCACCTAGTAGCACCATTAAATATATTATCCAATTAAATTAAATTAATACATCGTACTTAAATTTGTTAGATAATATTACAATTTTTAAACTTGCCTCCCTCTTTCCCCAATATATTAGATTAAAAAAACTCAATTCAAAAATGTTGCTTCAAAAATAAATAAATCAACAACCAACGTTAAACTTATCTATGTATATCTAGAACAAAAACAATAAATGTTTACATGTAATAGATTGTTATAAATATAGCATCCAGAATCTATTAGCATTAAATTCATTGTATTCACTTGTTCAGACCTGTAAAAGAATTATTACATTATATATAGAGATAGTCTGCATGAATAAATCTGTTGACTAATTCTTTATATACAGTTATAGTCCTTGTAGGTTCTCTATGAAAAGCTCAAGCTTGTTAAGTTATCTAAATCATCATGTGCTAGTTTATATTATTCTCCTTCAATATATTCACTCGTTTGCCATATTCCGATGAAAACATAAAGAATAAAACATAGAGCTAAGTGTTCCAATTTGAAACCTCCGTATCACGACTTGCTTTTGTGGCATTAATCGAGAACAAAATCCAATTTTCTAAACATTCTTTTAACACTTTGGAACTAAAAGCAATTACATGTTGTAAGATGAGGAGTATATCGAAGTTAGCTTACGAACCATATGAAACTTCTCTTATAGCTCACAGATTTTTAATTAAGAATTATATGTGTTAAATATAAGATATATTAAAGAATGAATAACAAAACTTGTGTAACAAAAACTTGTCTCCTTCTTTCGATTCTTATTCCAAAATCTTTGAGACAGAATATAAAAATATATACTGTCTTTTCCGATTAATTTAAGGAGATTTAAATAGCAATATGGCTGGGTAATGTTTAACGATATGCACGAGTCCCGATTTAATCGTTGGTTTGAATTATAGAATAGTAAGTGCAAATAGCCCGTTGTCCGGGAAGATTGAGACTCGTGCATATCGTTAAACATTACCCAGCCATATTGCTATTTAAATCTCGAACAACCCGTTAAATTAATCGGAAAAGACAGTATATATTTTCTCTTCAGAATTGCATTACTAAATTTAACAATAAAACTTGTATAATATTATGAGAATTAGTAATCAAGGGAGCAACAACAATGTAATTTTCTTGTATGTGATTATAGTTACACATATATGGGTATATTTCATACCAGTAATTTTCATATTATAATAGTTAAATTTATCTATTAACAGACCAAGACTCCCCAATCGATCCTTCAAACACACTAAGCATTCCACAATTAGATGGAGTATCATATGGGAATCATATATCGTCTCTAGGTTTATAAAATTGTTTAATGCCTCGTTAATTCAAGTGCCGTAGTGAAGAATAAGAATTAAGGAGCTTTATATATTATGTCCAACCCAGTTATTCCTTTTTTTACAACCACCGAATGATCGTACCGAACTCTAGCTTATAAAAGGTTGACAAAATTTTGGTATCTTAAAATCTTCTTCTCAAACTCGACTCCACCGAACATAGTTCTAAAAAAGAATATTATTTATTTCAAGATTAAAAATCTATTTGCTTGTCCGCTTTAATATCTAATTAAATTTAATTCATTTCTATACCCATTCCTCTTAATTTCAGCCAACTTCTAAACTAAATAATCGGCCAATAAATTCATGAATAATGGTCATGTGATTAAATATTTACATATTATATCCTTGACTGATTTTTGCCTGTCTCTATTACTGTACTCTGTGATTTTCGCCTATGAATACATTGGATTACTATAGGAGGATGATAACAGTTTCCTACAAGATGATATGGAATTAAGTGGAAAGAATGTTTAATATCTATAAGCCTTATTAAGAGAAACACCAAAATGTTTTGGCGACGGATAATTATATACAACTATTTAATCAATCGAAAAATCGATCACAATTAATACTAGTACCACATATAATTATGTATGAATTCAAATAAGCATTAATACCATATGCTTACCCTGAGCCCCATTAAAAATTTAAAAAAACTGTAAAACAGCAATAATTAAGACAAACATAATTATGAATTGATTATCATAAATCTCGATCTGATGTTAATTTACCAACTATCAAGTAACCAAACCATTCCAGAAATTGAACTAATTATAACAGTTGAAAATGAAACAATTACAAATGTTTGATGATACCAAGGAGGTTGTTCAGATCTCATAAAAAATAAAGACATTGATAAAACAGCTAAAGTTAAAGAAAATAAAAATCCAATTATAATAATTATAAAAACTGATGGTAATAAAATTAATTTTTTTTTAAATTGATGATGTTTATCATTATTATCATCAATATATGATGATGATAATATAAAACCAAATATTGTTGACGATAATAAAGCAGATAAAAATAAAGTAAATGAATATAAAAATGTTAATAATTGATCTCTTTTTGATGAATGGTGAGATATATAATTTGTATTTTGATTTCTTGTATTTTGAATATTATTTTGATAATTTAATTGTCTTGGTGGTGTATTAAAACCTTGTGTTGAATTTTCATCTTCTGATATAAATCCATCATCAAAATCATCAATATTATTAAAAGCATTTATTTGTCTATATCTATTTCTTAAAGAAATTGATGATTTTTTAAAACCAGTTTTAATTAATATATTATGCCAAAAATCAATAACTTTATCAGAAAATTTCATTAATTTATCAATATTTTGTTCATTAAATAAACCATTTTCAAAATTTGATTGATTATCTTCACCAATTGGAATTAAAAAAGTATCATCATTATCATCAGATTCGGGATTATCAAATTCATTCCAATATCTAACTTGTGGTTGTTGTTGTTGTTGTTGTTGTTGTTGTTGCTGTTTATTAATTAATGGAACTCTTCCATTTATTTTTGTTGTTGAAGATAATGGTGAATTTGTATTTGTATTTGATGATGATCCTCCATAACTTGAACTTCTTTTAATATTATTCCTTGGTGTAAGATATAATCCTTCATCAGTTGAACTTGCATAATTATTTGTTGTTATTGTTGTTGCATTACTATTTGATCTACTTAATGATGGTCTGATTCTCTTTTTTAAATCTTTTGGTGGTTTTCCTTTAATATCAATATTTTGTTGTAAAATTTTTAACCATGATGGTTGGACAGATAATTTTTTAGATTTTAATAATGAAATTATATGAATATATAATGAAAATTTTGGTATTAATTTAATTAAATATGATTTTTCAAAATTTGAAATCCATAATGGTTTAATTGATGATGATGACCAACGAATTTGTAGTATTGAATATGGAAATTTTTTATTTTTGGAATTTATTGATGAATCTAATGAATTGACATCCATATCAGAAAATTTAATATTATCATCAATAACTGCCCAAACTTTTGGTTTAATTGTTGATGATGATGTTGAATCTTGATTGTTATTATTAATTTCAGAAAATCTTAATCTTTTAAAAGATACTTTTGAAATTGGAATTGCATGTCTTGTTTTAACACAATCAATAGCAATCTTCTCAACGTTTGATAATTTTGAATATTCGTTTGATTTAAAAATTTCATCATATTTATTATTTATAATATTTTCAGTTAAATTTTTTGAAATTAATGCACTTGCAAAATGACGTATACCACCAACTGGTGAACATAAAACAAAATTCGAATCTTCTTTATTAGTTGGAATAATTGATTTCTTATTAATCCAATTGATTTGTCCTGGATCTAAACCATTTGTTACTGAGAATAATTTATTTGGTTCATCTAGGTATAAAGAATAATTTAAAGAATCATCATTTTCATTTCCATTATTATCATCATCATTATCATCATCTTTATCATTATATTTATTTTTATTTTTATTTTTATTAGATTCATTTGTATTATTTTGTAAGCTTCTTAATGATGTTTTACGATTTAAACTTAAGCTAGAAATAGTTCTAGATAATTGATTAATTGAATTTTCATTATCATTATTATCAATTACAATTTCCATATATTTTAATAAATTAATTTTAACTTGTGTTAAATTATCAGGATGAATCCAAAATGTTAAAATATTTGTACCATATGTTATAAATTCACAATCAAATAATGATAATAAATCCTTTGATATATCAGGAGAAATTTTTGATTTTGTATTTTCATTTATTTTATTTTTTGCATTATTATCTCTTAAAATATTATAAAGTAAAGATAATTCTAAAATTGTTGATGTAAAATCTTGTCTTGTAAAAGAATTATTTGATTCTAAAATTGGTAGGAAATTCTTATCAATGTAATTATCAATATCATCATTATTTTCATTTTCATTGTCATTTTCATTGTCATTTTCATTGTCATTATTAGTATTATCATTATGGTATCTTTTTGAATATTTTTTATATTTTTTTAGGAGTTTACGGAAACCAGTTTTTTGAGCACCAATAAATCTTGATAAAGCTTCAAGATCATGAGATAAACGATCAACCTCACTTTTTAATTGTGAGATTCTAACCCGTCTTTTCTTAACCCTACGATGGCCATGGATTCGGGCGTTGGCCGTTTTTTTCTCATCATCCCCTACCATTCGGTCAACGATTTGTTCACATGCTTCTATTCTTCTATCAATCTCGCCGCTTTTTACCTTGACAAATAAAGATATCTTTGATCATATTTGTTAGTGAAAAGTTTGTAGGGATTTATGAATGTGAATGAATTACTTACTGTCTCATATTGTTCTATCAATCCATCCAATAATGATTTTCTTGAAGATGGACTAGGATCCAAATAAGTTGCATTTTTAATTAATTTTTTAATTTCATTATATTCTAGATTATAAGATCTCCATTCTGGTACGGAATAAGTTGATATTTCCTTGCCGTATTTCATTTATGGCAAAAGAAATGTGAAAAGAGAAGATATGATGTAAAAATAATATAAAAAAAGTTGGAGTGATAAGACAAATTCAAATTAATTTATAGCATCCTATCACAACTTTATTATAATTGCCACATTAGAAATTTACAGTTGCGCCAAACTTTTTATCTTTTAACCAACATCAAATTTAAATATTTATAAAACAATTGAAACATTTGGGAGATTATAAAAACAAGCTGACATTCTTGATTGTGATTAGCTGGAACTACGCACATGTCATCTTTCGCAGACGGACAAAGAATTTAAAGATTTTACTATTATTGTGTTGACATATTCTCATTCGCTATATCCTGGATCCTTGCAACTATTTATATACTTTCTTCTTTCTTCTTCAGAGCTCGAATACCAACCTCTCCAGCACAATAAGCATTGTAAAGAATAGCATGACAACATTTATAACCCCAACGTCCATCTTTCCAATATGATCCCCAAATACTTGTGTGATTCCCTGGAAAGATATCTTCTTTATATTTAGATGAAGGAATAATAATATTCCCATCTTTATCTTTATTCAATTCTTCATTTAAATTTGAATCATCTTCTTTTATTTCTCCATCTTTTAAATATTCTGTAAATTTATCTTCGGATTCAATATCAATGGGTTTATTATACTCATCTTGCTTACCATATTTTTCATAAATCTTTTGTTTTTTTAATATTTTTTGTTCATCGTTATTTTCATTTAATTTTCTTAATTTTAATATACTTTCAGTTGGATTTGCTTGTAAATGAATTGGTATTCCCATTTCTGATTGTTCCCAAGCTAATTTATTCATTTTTTCAAATTCTTCTGCTTCACCATTTAATTTCCTAACAAATAAATTATTATCATTAATATATCCTGTTTCTTTTGATCTCAACGTTCTACTTTTTGGATTATATTCTGAATCTTCATCTCCTTTTTTCATTGCTTTTAAATAAATTGCTGTATCTTCGATATTTCTTAATGATCGAGTACTCATTCTTGAACTTTTATCATAACCTTGACCAACTGCTTTACCATCATTATTACCAACAATTCCATGTGTATTATTTGTTGAAGATAATCCTAATTCTGCTTCTTCTAATGCAAACTCATCTTCTTCTTCATCGCTTTCATTTCCTTTTTCTTTTTTATCTTTAACTTTTTGTAATTCAATTAATTTTTGTAAATCTTCAATTTCTTTATATTCTTTAATTGTTTTTTTATATTCTTTTGGATTATATCCTGACCATCTATCTCTTTTTTCATCCCATGTTAAATCATCTTTATCAATATTAATTGAATCATCATTTATGATTATATTTGAATATTTTGCTCCAATTTTACGTTTCCTTTCAAGACAATCTTTTGCTTTATGATGTTTTGATCCACAATTTGTACATGATCCTGGTTTAAATTTAATTATTGATGTCCTTTTTGATTTTTGCTTATTATTTATATATGTATCATTATTATCAATTATTTTTCGTATTGGATCGTTTATTTGTTTGGTGGTTTCTCGATCTATATGATGGGACCTTTGATGGCCTAAATAATCTCCAGAGTTGGTTTCTTCCGCATACCATGGAGCATTTGAAATAAATCCTATGAATGATGTTAGTATATTTAATGAAAAAAGAATTATATAAATTAACATACTTGGAATATAAGGATTAATTTCTTTCCCACTGGCATCATATTGTATTTCTGTCTCCTGAAGCCTTCGACCTCGTAAATATTGTGATTTCTTATTAGTATCCTGTTTCTCTTCCGTACTCCCAGAATCCTTATTACTGGTGTGATTAAACTTATTACTCATTTTTAGTTTCTGTTTTAATGTCTCTCTCTCTTACTGTGTTGGTGATAATGTAATGAAGGTTTCTCCATTGCGGTATATTATATCACGATGCGTATATATTATCACATTAAACACCCAAAGACACACAGAGACACAGAAATTGGAATAATAAGAACCTACTTAATATATTTTAAATTTGGATATCCGTAAGATTGATATCTTTGCCATTTATCTGACCACAAGATATATATGCTACATATTGTTATAGAAGATTAAGCATATATCATAAATCTATAAGATGTTTATTCCTCCGGCTAGAATTTAAAAATTCTTGACCTTCTTGGTCAAGGTTCAGCTTGTTGCTATAATGTTTCTGGCCGAAATTTAAGTAGAATGATTGTAAAAATGTGACAATGTTTGGAAATAACTGATTGAAATTTTTTAGCTGGAATCGGTTACGATCGTCTCTTTAGTAATATTAATACTAATATGTGGGACTTTTGTTGGTGGGTATTAGAGCTATTGCTGGAGGGGAAGGTGGTCACCTGCAGCCGCGGGCCGTGGAAATGAAAAATATACTATGGAAAAAAGATCATGAAATTATAGTTTATTGGTTACAATCATGTTCTAGATTCAAAACTTAAAGCTGGAATTGTTTTTATAACCGAAGAAATTTATAAAGCTTTTTTAAGACAGAATTATTACAATAGAAAGCTGGTATAGATTTCATAAATCATTAAAATTAAATATATAAGTTTTTACTTATAATAATGTATAAATATATATAATAGTGTATAAATTTTTTTTATCCTCCTCAATGCAATAATACCGTAGCTAATAAACCAAATTAAAAAAAAACAAAAATTAAATAAATAACTTTTTAACATCATTTAAAAACAACGGTCTTTCAACAATCATTTTATATAATCCAGATAAATATAATGATCTTTCTTCAAATTCAATTCTATTATAATTATAAGAAAAATCAGTTATAATTTTCCATATTAAATTATTTTCAATTGTAGTATTATTAGTTAATTGAACTTGTTCTCCTAAATTTTTAAATATAATATAAGAAATATTTTCATTTCTTAATTTTAAAATTTCATTCTTTGTTATTATATCTGTTTGATTTTTAACATGTTCAGCATTTAAAATTAAATTTTGGATTTTTTCATCTTTAACTATTTCAAAATCTTCATCATCATTATCTAAATCATTAATTGCTTTGTTTAATAAATTATATCCATATAATGATGATGATGTACATTTAACATTAAATAAAACAATATTTAAATCATTATAATCTTGAATTTTATTAATAAGTTCTTGTCTTTCCGTATATGAAGAAATAGATGATGTATCAAGTATTCCAACCATTTGATTTGAAATTGTTTTAAAATTATTTAATAAATCTTTCAAATTATTTGAAATTGAAGTTTTAATATCTTTTTTATTTAAATAATTTGAAAATTGATTTGAAATTGTACTCTTACCAGTTGTTGGTAATCCCATCATAACAATAACCCATTTTTTATTACTATCATTATTAACTGAGTTGCTATTGTTTGTAAAATTAGATGATATTATTTCATCTCTTGAAATTGGATTTGATTTAAAAGGGTTTTTCTTCTTAATAGATTTATTATTACTATTATAATGAATCTGTTGATTTAACATTAATGAAGGAATAAATGTTTCATTCATAACTTCACGTTCACCATTAATTTTAATATTATTATTTAAATTTGTCTTTGTTGAATAAACAGGACCTAATTGTGGAATAACTTGATATGGAGAAATTAATGGAGTTGTAACTGAAAAAGCTTCCGAAAAAGCGCTTGAAGCAGTTTCTGTTTTTGTGAGAACGAGGTCAGGTAAAGTATCAATAGTAGTTAAGTATTCCATTTTTGTGTATGTATTTGTGATGATAATAAATTAATATGAATAAAGAAAAGATCATAAAGACAGGAAATAAAAGTTCTTATATAACAAAAATACATCAAAATTAGAGAGCAATATTATACAGTAGTTAAACCCCACAAATTTTTAACAAAATAATATTAACACAATAAAAAAATTAATTGCTCTCTAATTTTATGTCATCGCACCAATTTTTCAATGTTTTATGCAAACAAATAAAAAAACATGTTTTTCCGCCGATGGGCCTTTTAAAATTATGGGCATAGTTGTATGCATGCATGGTTTCTGCCCTTTCTAGCAACTCCGGATGTTTCAAGTCCAGACTTGCTTGACGGAAAATGCCATTTTATCATACTATTAGTGCGCCAATGTGTTTTTCACTTTCACTAACAAAATTTTTACCATAATTGCAAGGTTTCCATCTATTTTTAAACATAATTGTTATTAAGTTGCCTTTACATTCTTGGGAAGTAATGATCATAAGTCAGTAAAATGATACATAATGTATTACTTAATTAATTAAAATTGGGAAATCTAGAAGCCTCTAAGTACAGTCAGTTGCATTAAACCGCCAACCGTGTATAAGGATAACACTAAACAAATAGACCAAGTTTAGAATATAAATGGTACCAATCCTAATACACAAAACATTATATTAGCTTTACATAATTTAGTATTATTATAGTCCAAAGTGTAGAAGTAAACTCCCTTTTAATTTCAAATTCAATTAGTTGAGTTTTGGGCCAATATTTAATCTTCAAGGAGATAATTATGTCGCAGTCCAGACGGCGTAATATACGCCTAATATTTTGGTATTCAGCGTTGTCGATCCATTTATTCTTTACTTCCCTCCATCCATAGTTAGCACCTTGATTGTGCGCACACAATTGCAAGTAATTTCGGTAATTTTTTCTTATGATTAGAATGAATATATAATAAAGTTTAATATAAATGAATTGAGAAGAGTGAATAACTTACCATTAATATCACAGCAAAGAACTGGAAGGGTAGTTATTGTTTGAGAGAGTTTGTCATTTTTGCTTAAATTAGAATTATTGATTATATATTGAGTTTTTTTTTATCCTTCAGACACTACTATTTTCCCGTATTAATGAATCCTCAGCCGTTCAAATTGTCATTATTGATATCTGGATACGGTGGATACACTCTATAGTGTAAATTCTTTTTAACCAGAAAGTTGCTTGTCTGGGAACAGAACTTCGGAAAATACGGAGATAAAGAGTAAACATATTTTTAGGTTTCTTTAAGCATTATAATACACCTCTTTTGCAATTCTTCATTCAAATCCTTAACTTTTTTGATTTTAATGCATTATTACCCTTATGATATTATTTGTTTATATATGACTCTTTTATTTATTTATTTATTTATTTTTGACTTTTGAATTCTGACTTTTGGCCCCTACACAAGTAAATTTATCATGTTCACTAGATTAAGTAGAAATAGGGAGTAAATTTTGTATCCCCCTTTCTTTCCTTCCCATTTGTTTTGTTAATTTGGAAAAAGTCATCATAGCTAGTATTTACAGCCACGACATAGACAATTAAACAATTTTAGTATGTCCTTACACAAAAATCGTCAGATCTATTATCGATTTTGTTTCCGAATCGATCCCCTAAAATATACAATTAATCTCCTTTGCGTCTTATGAAAATACTTCAATGGTTCATAGATTAATTGGATGAATATTAGGATTTTGGGGTCGTGTTGTATTCAAAACCAATGTTCGGGTCGCCTACCGAATTCTGGTGCCACGAAAAGGATTTGCTTGTAAAACACTCAGAAGTTCTTTGATCCCCAAAATATTTATATTATAAGGAAGCCTTGTTCTTCAAGTCTTACGGCAAGGGCTAAAATTTTGGAGGATAATCGTACTTCATTTATAGAGTGGATGGAGCCAAAGCTGACCGAGTGGTATCCGTTTATGATGTTAAGGTTGCCAACGCTAAATACTAGGTTTGAAATGTCATTTTATATAGTCTAACAGAATCTCTAGTATCTAAGGAACACATTGCACTACTTTAGAACCACTTTAGGGTGTTGTTGAATATTCAGTGGCTGGTTATAATAGTATCGTTTTTTGGTGGGATGTATTACAAAACAAACGCGCAACGTTACACCATGCCCTACCTACTACGTATACCTCGTACCCACTGTACCCACTGTACCCACTGTACCCACTGTACCCACTGTACCCACCTGTACCCAGTACCTGTAATTAAGTATTCTGCAAGTTGGTGGAAGTTAAAATCCTCCAAAAAATGCCATATTTCTACATATACCATAAAATGACTCCTAAGATTCCACTAAACGAGTTTTTACATATATTATTTACAATCCTAAAAAGAAGTTAAAACCAACTAAACGTATTGAAATTTGTAATCTGAGTAAACATGTGAATTTGGATCCACTCTTTTTTTTTTTCAAGGAAATAAAAATTAGATTATGTTTTTCATGAATTTGAGTCCTTAATACATTCATTTAAAAAATGGCTTCTTAATTTTTGAAGTAGACAAAAAGATTAATATTGCACCCTTGTGGTTCACCGTAAAGAAATGTGCCAACGACTGTTCTGGAATAATACCTCCTCTAACAAAAGGGCATAGAAACTTTTTGAAGAAGCAGTAAATTAAATTCTGAGGATCGTAAAAGTTTATCTTTCTAGGATTGAAGAGCTGGCTTCAAAGTTTAATTTGAATATCAAAGACCACCCAAGAACTCTTCTATAAAATCGTATATGTATGTAATATTTTCGGCATATATATAGAAGGTTTTTTCTGAATTAAAGAAAGACAATTGACAGAATTAAATCCTTTAAAGATAGATTGGAGTAGTATCATGACATTTGGGAAGGTGTTGTATTCAGTGAAACATGCGCCTTTTTAGGGTCAAAATATCCGCACAACACTCTAAATCATGATTTCATTGATAATCTAATTGACTCCATTTCTCGTAAAGTGGTAGCTGTTAATTACATTAATGGCACTAAATACTAACAATTTTAGGTATCTTGTTACTAGGCTGTTAGTCCTTGTTATATAGCCTGTCAACTGTTAAATTTTATACTTAAAATTTTCTGAGTCTGTACCATCAGGTCTGTAGATACCGGACGGTTCCGGACACAACATAATTGATATTTTTAACCACCATTTTCTTAACCAAAAACTAATATAAATTAAACTTAATACTATCACTAAAATCTATTTAATCTCGTAATTCTGATAATGATTTTTCAATATACACTTTTTGTGTTTTCTGTTGTGGAGTGAGATATTTTCTCCGACTTAGTGTATTAAGCTCAGCAGCACCAATCTCACGACAGGCATTTCTATTCGTTATCTCAGGAGAATTATATGTTATGAGTGCTTTACCCTTCTTAGAAGTCTTAAGTCCACTCCGGATAGTTTTTAAAGGATCTTCAAGAATATTGGTGGATGTATTTGATAATAAAGTCTGTTTGCACCCCACAAGCCAATTCTTCCAAATACGAAATTCATCCTCCGATACATCATATATTTTCAGCCTTTCCAACATCGTTTCATGAGCTTCGTTTACAAACGTTTCGGATTCTAATTCTCCCTCAAAATCTTCATATAAAATGAAATTTCTATCGCATTTTTCGTTTGTTCTTCCTCGTGTTCTGCCACCCAAACTTCTCCAAGTTTCGATAAAATCTTCTCTGGCTCAAATGGGTATATTCCGGTTGCCTTATAACCAGAACGAATATTTCTAGCTGTTATTGGATCAGATCTGGCCTTCTTAGATATTTTAATGAATTTTCCTTTTTGTACTCTATGATTGTTGGGTTTATCTACTAGGATTTCGTCATAGATGTTTTTCAACCTCTTTCTAAGAGGACCAAAACAAGAGACGTCTAATACCTGCGTCGATTGGCTGGTGTGCACAGGCAATATAAAGAGTCGAATATCATATTTAATACATTCCATAACTAGTCTAAATGAGATATGACTAGAATGCTCATCTAATAAAATAATGTGTCCTTTTTCGTACGCAATATGGGGTAAAAATAATTCGTGTAACTATCTTAACATCAAATCTCCATTTATATAACCAGAACCGGAACATGTAAATACTTAATTCTTTAATGTCCTATCTTCATTATTAGGCACCCAAGCAGGTGAGACATCATCATCCTCCTTTTTTTAAATATAATGAATGGAGCATTCCTGGAACCATCACGCATTCGACAGACGAGGTGAGCTCTCCTTTCGGGAATTTGATTTGAGCAAACCTCTTTTGAGTAGAGAACACAAATCGCTATTTCCCCTTCATCAGTGACTCCAAGCTGGGTACCAGTTTCATCCAAGTTCCAAATATGAGATTCTGGTGTTGTTTTGATAGCCTGATGGAGCAGTGTGTACCATTCGTAGGATATACTTGGGGTCCTCACTCAAGAACCTATCTAATTTACGCATCTTTTTGTATGGAAAGGTGGTATTTTGGGACATAAAAGGCATATGATAATTACGCAAACAGAAATGCGAAGTTATCTTGTTTTTGGTGGGATCTTTTTGAACGCGTTCGTATACCAGATCATCCACCAACTCACGAAACCGTTTTAAATTAGCGGTACACCCATTTTTTGAGAAAAACAACAGCCTCTGAACAAGCTCCTGCTCCTCAAGGGGAGTTAGAACCATTTGAGAAATGTGGGAATCCTTGTGTGATGATGAACCATTGAAACGATCGTTTAAAGTTGATCTTGGAACAAAGAATTTTTTAGAAACCTTCTGGAACGACTGATTCATGTGTTTTCGCTTATAATCGACAGCCGCACTGACTAACATATTCTGACGCTCATTCTCATTCTGCACAGATCTTGTACAAGCCATTTGAACTTATTACGGAGGTTTGATGGCCATTGAAAGACGAAGTACTTTTGTATGCTCCCGATTATCGCGTTTTGGGATGGCTGGTCATAATTCCTCAAGCCACCTTATTTCTCTTACGACAGTAGGTTCCATAAAACTAATTTTAATATATTATATGAACTTCGAATCATCCAATGATACCCGAATAAAAAATTTCCAGCCAATAATAGATACCAAAAATTATGTTGAAAGACTGGTGCTGACTCTAATAATCTAAATACTCTAAGTCGGAGAAAAAAATCCTACTCCACAACAGAAAACACAAAAAGTGTATATTGAAAAATCATTATCAGAATTACGAGATTAAATAGATTTTAGTGATAGTATTAAATTTAACTTATATTAGTTTTTGGTTAAGAAAATGGTGGTTGAAAATATCAATTATGTTGTGTCCGGAATCCTAGTACCGTCCGGTACACATGCAGGGACTAAAAGTAAATGTATACGACTATGTGCATATTATATACGTATGTGATTGTCCCTGTTGTATCATATCTGTTCCCCCTTATATGGAGGAAGTATCAGATTTAGATTCAGAGAAGGTGATCGAAAAAGGACTAATAATGTAATCTGAAACTAATACTTGAAGCAATGAGCTCCTGAATCGAGGAAAGATTTGATATTTGGTATTTTGTTATTTATGAACTCTATTGGTGAAGCTTATATTTCAGCATTAAATGATCATAATTTGATCTGGCCTTTTGTTGCTCCGGTCATTACTGATTTTATATCAGCAGCAGCTTTTTATTATATGTTTAGAAATTTACATATTGATATGGAACAAAAAAAGCAAGAAAAAAGAAGATGAAGTAGAAAAGGTAAAAGATGTTGATCACTCCGACTACAACGTCGAATGCTTCAAATTCTGAAGCAAATAAATATTAATAATTACGATATTGTTACATTAAGGTTAAGTTTATAACTAATGACTGTTAATGAGCAGATAGTACACCCACATATATATATATATACCAAGTTTAATCTCATATATATTTTTGTAATTTCAATTTATATTACCATCCAGCGGAGCATATTTTATTCGTATATGATGAGGTAGTGAAATTGGTACAATACATGGGAAGTTAGCGAAACTAAAACCGATAAATCTTAATTAAACTATAATAAATGACTAGATAAGTTTAGCTCTGAGGAATTTCTTTAAAAATGAACATTCAAGGTGTTGTATCTGAAACATTAGGGTCTGTTTGATACTTTTGGAAACGCTTTGTGATGTTATGGAATTATTTATTTTAGAATTAAAAATCAAAGGTTTTGTTTTCACTAAATATAATTTCGAATTCCCATATACCGACTTCACTAGCTAGCCATAACTATGAATCAGTCTATTCAACTTCAGAATAATATATATTTATGATATACAACTAGTTGTAATTACTAGAATAGAGGCTATATGAAATTAAACTTG
Organism: Alloascoidea hylecoeti; assembly: GCA_001600815.1. Taxonomy (NCBI): domain Eukaryota; kingdom Fungi; phylum Ascomycota; class Alloascoideomycetes; order Alloascoideales; family Alloascoideaceae; genus Alloascoidea; species Alloascoidea hylecoeti. The sequence goes on along the minus strand of BCKZ01000019.1, from coordinate 188,936 downwards.
CTATATATATATATATGTGTGTACTATCTGCTCATTAACAGTCATTAGTTATAAGCTTAAGCTTAATGTCACAATATCGTAATCATTTATTTGCTTCAGAATTGGAAGCATTGGAAGAATGAGATTCAGCCGGGGTGCTAGTGACCAAGTAGGTTTTAGCATCATGATCAACATCTTTGACCTTTTCTGCTTCATCTTCTTCTCGTAATCTTCTTTTCTCTTGTTTTTCCTGTTCCATATCAATGTGTAAATTCCTAAACATATAATAAAAAGCTGCTGCTGATATAAAACCAGCAATGGCCGGACCAACAAAAGGCCAGATCAAATTAGGATCATTTAATGCTGGAATACAAGCCTCACCAATAGCTGCAGAAATAGCGTTCATAAATAACAAAATGGCAAACACTAAACCTTTCATTGATTCAGGAGCTCTCGAATATGCTAACTCATAAGCGGTAGTAAGTGCAAAACATTCGCCAGCTGCGGATAATATATATAAGATCGTCTCAACCCAAACTGATATAGGTGAAACACCTGTTCCTATGTCACAATCTGTAGCATAATATCCACAGGGAGATGTTTGATAAACATAATACTGAATAACAGCACCTGCCACCCCAGAGCAGGCACATATAATAAATCCAAGTGTAATTAATATAGCAGGCCTAGGATTAATATGAATTTTCCTCAGCGAAGGATAAATAACATAATCCAATAATGGACAGAATACAATAATCATTAAAGGATTGAAATTTGAGATCAAATCATTTGGTACTCCATTTGTTGTTAAACTTGAGGCTTGAGAAGTTTGAATTGATCCAATACCACCATCATTAATGAAAAATATAGGGAATAGATAAACAATTTTACATGCATTAAACGTTTCTTTAACATCAATAACAAATACATCTGACCATGTAATTGCTGGACTCTTCTTTGTATATGTTAATTCACCTCGTTTTTGCATCTCACTTGGTCTAGCATGATACCATAATTCACCACGTTTCCATCTTCCATACCATCCCTTTCTAAAAGTAACCTTTATTACTTTCCAAGAATCAATCAAAATGGTACCTTGTGGCTTACACTTTATCATCCTCTTACTTAAAATAATAAGCACGACTGGCATGACCATAAATACAACCAACGGAATAAAAAAAGCCAACCAAAAGCCAACTCTTTTTTCACAGTAACTTGTAGCAACCGCTAGAAATGCACCAACATTGATGGCCCAATAAAATATTAGTGTGGCTCTTTGTTGTGTTACTTGTCTACTGACAACAACTTTTTCACCAGTTTCCAAAACTTTCACAACATCATTTTCTTCTGTATATTGATCTAGTAATAACGGTAATAAATTTGGTTTAATTAATCCAGTACCAAGCGCAATTACTATAATAGCTATAGCTAATGGTACAACAGCATGACCACCCGAAATAACCGAAGGAATTGCAGAAATAACAAGTAATATATGACCAATTATATCAAAATAAACACCGATCCAAATAGTTTTATAACGACCAAATACGACATCTGCTAAGATACCACCGAGTAAAGGAAAAACGTAAGCCAAAAATGTTAATAACAATGTTAAGGCACTTGCAGTTTGTAAGCCAAGACCTAGTGCACCTGGAGTTTCTTGGGTTCCAACTTTAGTTGCACCTGCCCCATTACCACCCTCAGGTAAAGAAAATTGTATAAAATTTGATAAACTTCCTGTAACACCATAATAGCTTCCTCTTTCTGCGAATTCAATAAGACATACTAAGTAACAAGCCCATGGGATATAACCTGGAACTTTTCTCAAAGTCTCCAATTCTTCTTTTGTTGCAATTCTTAATCCATCAGGATTGTATTCATCAACATATTTAGTTATTGGTTGTGATTCAACATCATCGATAGCTGTTATTGAAGTTGTCTTTTTTGGATTTTCTAGATATATTTATATCAGTATAAAATTTTCAATATTGTTTGATCTTGAAATGCTTGTGGGTTTTAATTACAATTGAAAATGACAATACATATGTATCAACTTACCATTCTTATAACTGTTATCGTCTATTGACATTTTTGAATATATTATGATATAGATTAATGTTGTAATATTAATGTACAGGTATAAAATAATAATTTCGATAACTCAAATCAATTACAATCAAATTTCAAATAATGAATATAAATCTAAGAAAATGTGATTCTTTTTATATTTACCATATTGATCTTGATTAATTTTCCCAGTTTCTATTTTTCTATCGAATATACTTCAATGTTACATTTTTCTTTTCAATTGCAAATTATCATGATATTTTTCACGGTATATAATATGTATTAATTATAATTATATAATTATTTTATGCCCTACGAAAGTAAAAAAGCGATAAAAGCGATATATATAAATCTTATATGATCTTATTTGCTGTCTTCTCTATTTATAAATGAGAATGAATTATTATAAAAAAGATATAGATAAATAGAATAATTATGCGGCGACGATTGTGTAGTATATGCACGGCTTCTTTAATACATATCTGTAAATATTATAAAATTAAATATACGTAAATCTTGGTATACAGGTAACATATGCATTGCAATAGCGATTGCAAGCTGGCAGACGATAATTCAGCATATAATACACTATATTTTGATTCTGCTACATAAACATTTCTTATTTAGCCGGTCGCGAAACAAGTATAAATTAAGTGTTAGCGTTTAAACTGATTAATGACTGTTTGTAGGTGAATTCTAGCTACAGCAGTCGACAAGGAGTCGTGCGACTTTTTGGTGAAACAAATACCTGGTTACATTTAATACATCATGAAGTATGAGAGAGGTAGAGTTCGACGATATTAATACATGTGCAAAGCAGAGTCATATGTTGCAATAATTTGATCTCCGGTGTAATTAGTTATAGAAAACGCTACGGCCAATAATAATTGGGGGAGAATATTGGTGTTACAGTTGAGATGACGAATCTTAACGCTGATTACCACCATTAACCATTAAAAACTGATTGTAAGCGCATTATCAATTTTATATAGAAATCTCACCCGTGATATGACATAATCTTAGATTACATTTATACCATACACCACCAAAATGCCTTATAAATTAAGTTATAATGAGACATAATTGCGCAATTTAATAAAATATTATTGTACGTCTTTGTATTAAAATGTGATTGAAATTTCAATTAATTAAAAGTTTGCTGAACTTTGCAACTACCCATATATAAAGGCCTTATATTATAGTATTTATGATCAAATAATTAGCAGCACCTAGTTATAGCAAATAATAGTATAAATTTAAATTGCGAGGAAAAAAACGAGCAATCATAAGTGCATATTAACCGTGAATCAAATTATATGGTTTAAGGTAACATATAATCGTTGGTAAGCTGCAGTCTATAATTATGACAATTTTGAAACCTAGCTTCACTTTTCCCATATAGCCAGGCCGTGCCAACATCGCCAAGATCTCTTGTTCTTTAGATCTGGAAATATAATTGATTATTGTCTGTATGAGTTTAGCCGCATTCATATAAATAACCAATTTAAAATAATAAATATTATATTATCTGTATAATCATACATTAATCTTCCGATAGTGCATGCCAGCATAAAAAAATATATGCCCTATATATATAGTATATACTGCATATTTAATATTTATAATATTATGGCTGGTGATGCTCTGAGTTATACGTTCAATTACGTTGGATATAACACCGGTATAAATTAATAGCTACTTGTAAGTAAGAATAGAATAGTCCTTAATTCTCAACTAAATGAATCACTAGATAGTCAACTTCTGTTTATCTCCAACTAATTTCAACTTGTATATTGTAGTTGATGATAATTATATTTTATTTCTAGAGTTATGACATCAATATATATAAACCTATAGCTGATATTACATTTGTACTATTCGTTTATTATTGTAGATGATAATTCCTACAATTCTCTCTATTTTATAAATCAAATCGCTATCAACAGTTCTATACTTTTCAAACAATTAATTAGGTTCAGCATATTAGCTGAATAACTTTCAACACACACAATTACTAGATGATGTCGGACGATAAATGTGTTGCGTGTGTCTTTAATTACAGGCAATTTCTATAGCTATATAAACTCAAGAAAATAATCTTAGGGTACATATTGATTCCCAAATAATTGGCCAATTAACTAATTTAGTTTTCAGATATTTTGGTAATATTTCGAGTAAGCTGAAATTTTGCAGAATTGAATCAGCCCTGCAATTGATTATATAGAATAGTAAATCTGTCAATTAACATGAGCTTTTATAAATATAACAGTGAGCCCCTTTACAATTAATATTGGGACCTATCCAAATACCACGTTTTAAAACCTTTTTCTGAAAATTGTTGTAGAGAGACTCAAACTGGGGTGGAAAACATTCAAAACTTCCATAATACACAATTCACACAGTCTTGCTCGCAAAATCTCATTCTTAATTAGTTATTACTAGTACATTTTCAATAGAGAATCTAGTTTATCAAGTTTTTGGTCTAAGCCTTATAGCTATATTAATGAAATCTTCACGTTGGCATAAGAATGATTCGGCGGTTAATAGGTTTTATGCACACAAATAGAGTCGTATACTTTACGTAATTATTATAAGTACACACACACACACACACACACAGTAAAAATTGCCCAGATAATTCTAGATTAACTGGATTAAGCAATTGTCTTTTTAACTCAAACACTCAATGCTTATAATTGTATCACACACATGACAGGAAAAGCCAATCAAACAAGTCTAGTCACCCAAATATTACTTTTGGTATTTCCTAACAAAAAGGGGTATATGTAGTTGTTTTACTGAAGAAATGATATGCTTCGGCTTATAGAGCTTCTTTCCCGAACATTCCACCAAAACACAAGGGTTGAGACAGCTGCTCGGAAATTGGGCATAGGTTTGTTGTGGAAAGATAATGAGTAGGGTAAAGCAAATATAAGCAATACCATTCTTTTAATTGCTCTTTAATCAATTGCACAAGGCCTTTAATTAGCCTTCTAACAATTATACTTGGCATATATCTGTATATTTTAGAGATATATATATGTATACCTTGGAATTACCATATTTTTAGGAATTGCAGAGTAAAATAAGTAATCCTATCATTTTAGCGTACATTAATTATAGGCTATGTAATAAGTCGAGAAATTCTAAGATTTTATGTTCTGAAATAAGCATTTATTTTTATGTTTTTGTTGTTTTCTACTTTCGAGACTCATGAATTAATTAGAAAAAGTAAAGATAAAATTTTTACGCTCCAATTGGATTGAAATCAATGCAATAGTCCTTTAATTGGTTCTTTATTAAGGACTGAGCAATAAATTGTTGCGATAATTTATACATGCATCATATATTGGTGATATCTCTTGGAGTCAATAGCTATTATAGGGGTATGAAATAAAATAGATAATACTATCATTTATATCAATTTTTAGATGTGTATACTCAACTGAGGAATTCAGCAAAAGTACTTAAATAAGCCACTTATTACAGGTTGTGGTAATTGGTACAAATGAGATTGACATATTGGAATGCAAAGAGTCTATCAAATATGATGGTGCGGGGTTAAGGGACTTGAGAATCGAGATCAATTTAAAATCACTTCACAAGTGTGCACGTAAGGAGCAGAATTGAAAAACTTAGTCAAAAATTCCGAGCATAATTAAGCAATCTGAACACCGTATTTGCTCTAATTCTCTTAATCTTTTAAGTAACATTATGAAAGTTATAGATACGGAATGTAATTAGCTCAAACTCCTTACCTTTTGTAGCAAATAATCTACTTGCTAGATACTAGTATTACTGCCATGGCATATGGCAGCTGAATAATTTCCAATTGGTGAATTTCTTTAACCGAACAAATCAATCAGAGTCATTTTCAGCACTCTAAATTTACGAATTGGTATCACACCAGAAGCTTTACAGATAAAACAGCTGCTGATACTTATTTGATATTTACGGATATTATTTATCGGACTACACGAGTTGGTTATCACTTGTCATTAGCAAAAATATAAAATATAAAATATAAAAGACACCACTTATACCAAGACATACCTTTTGATATCTTGCAATTTGTAGTGTTATTTTCTTATCTTATCTGCTATTTACCTTTTGTGACTTGCTGTTTGTTGATCTTATTTATTACAATAATTAATAATATTTCTAATTAAATGAGTCCCATTCCCATTCTCCGTTATTAACAAAATCATTTTGAGTTTCAATGAAGCTCAATCCCTTACCCGGACCTTGAGCAGCTGGAGTATCAACGAAAATTAAAAATTCGGAAGGTTCTTTCAATCCTCTTTTATATACTTCATTTGCTATTTTGAGTTGTTCTTCTAATGGTAGAACTGTAACTTCAAGTTTCTTACCAGTTGACTTCTTATATAGATCAATAAAATGTCTCTTTGGTAATAGAGCTGAATTGAATAATATCTTATCAGGAATTGTTGATGGGTCCTTTGAAATAACACTTGCAATAACTTTCCCGATATCTGAAAGCGATGAGAAAGAAACAGGGTAATCTTCTTTCCCAATTAACGTATATTTACCTGATGAGAATAAAAAGGCATTTTCTCCCAGATAAAAGTCTGCAAATAAACCACTTTTTAATAACACTGTTTTTAACCCACTAGCACGAGCTGCTTCGTAATGTGATCTTTTACCATCGTAAATTTTAGCCCAATCGCTATTTTCATAATCGGTACCAAATTCCGAAGGAATATAAAGCTTAATGTTACTTTTAATTGCAGATTTTAAGAGGTTATCCCAATTGGAACCAGGACCTGAAATGTTGACAAGGACATCAGCACCTTTCAATGCTTCAGTTAGTTCCTCAATGGATGTATTTGGAGCAGCATAGTACTTTACTTGATCAGTATCTTTTACCTTTGAAACATCTCTAGTAATAACACGAATTGGGAAAGTAAATTTTTTAGCGAATAAAGRTGAAGTAATTGCTGAGATAGTAGGTTTTCCCAAGAATCCATTAGCACCAAAGATTGCAACAACTGGTTTGTAAGAGGACATTTTATTTCAAGTATAATTATGATTTTGTATAGAACTTTTTAGAGTCAGAAAGATAATTGTTAAAAAGTAATAAAAGTAATAGTGATATTAGTCCTTTTATATATTTGTCGACTACATATTTTAACATTATATAAACATTACTTATTTGCGTATTCATCATTTGTAATGCTTAATATTGCTTATATAAATATTTATAATCTATCTCTGTATGCATTATTCTGCACAGCCATGCATATTCCTTAATTAAATATTATTTCGATTGCATATGCTAAACAATAGTAACTGTGAAATCTCCAATTAAGCTTATACAAATTGATAATCATCTCATCGAGTCCTTTGATTACGAATTTTTTTTTTTGTCAATCGTTAATATTTATTTATCATAGATCTAGAGTCTAAACTCTTTTGAGAGTATTTGCGTCGTGGAGCTACTGCTTCTCTTTTTCTTTACCGAAGTTATATATTTGCGATACCGAAAGATATTTCGTTTATTTGACACCAAGTGATATTTTATACATGGTAGCTTTAATTGATTAACTAAATTTAGAGAAACTAGAAGTATGGCCCAATACTTTGTTCGTTCCTGCATGCATATCCAATTACAAATAATCACATAAGCTTTAAAAATGATCAATATACTTAAATAATTAGTAATTAATGCTCATATAATGTTTATATAGTCGACAAATATATAAAAGGACTAATATCACTATTACTTTTATTACTTTTTAACAATTATCTTTCTGACTCTAAAAAGTTCTATACAAAATCATAATTATACTTGAAATAAAATGTCCTCTTACAAACCAGTTGTTGCAATCTTTGGTGCTAATGGATTCTTGGGAAAACCTACTATCTCAGCAATTACTTCAYCTTTATTCGCTAAAAAATTTACTTTCCCAATTCGTGTTATTACTAGAGATGTTTCAAAGGTAAAAGATACTGATCAAGTAAAGTACTATGCTGCTCCAAATACATCCATTGAGGAACTAACTGAAGCATTGAAAGGTGCTGATGTCCTTGTCAACATTTCAGGTCCTGGTTCCAATTGGGATAACCTCTTAAAATCTGCAATTAAAAGTAACATTAAGCTTTATATTCCTTCGGAATTTGGTACCGATTATGAGAATAGCGATTGGGCTAAAATTTACGATGGTAAAAGATCACATTACGAAGCAGCTCGTGCTAGTGGGTTAAAAACAGTGTTATTAAAAAGTGGTTTATTTGCAGACTTTTATCTGGGAGAAAATGCCTTTTTATTCTCATCAGGTAAATATACGTTAATTGGGAAAGAAGATTACCCTGTTTCTTTCTCATCGCTTTCAGATATCGGGAAAGTTATTGCAAGTGTTATTTCAAAGGACCCATCAACAATTCCTGATAAGATATTATTCAATTCAGCTCTATTACCAAAGAGACATTTTATTGATCTATATAAGAAGTCAACTGGTAAGAAACTTGAAGTTACAGTTCTACCATTAGAAGAACAACTCAAAATAGCAAATGAAGTATATAAAAGAGGATTGAAAGAACCTTCCGAATTTTTAATTTTCGTTGATACTCCAGCTGCTCAAGGTCCGGGTAAGGGATTGAGCTTCATTGAAACTCAAAATGATTTTGTTAATAACGGAGAATGGGAATGGGACTCATTTAAATAATTGAAAATAATTTTATACTACCATACAGTCGTAGAGTATAAAATCAAGGAATTTAATTAAAAACTCGAAGTGAACTTCATGGTGGTCAGTAATTATAGCATTGCTAATATTGTAAATTTAAATAAACGATAAGTTAAGTCATATAAGATTATATAACAATGATTAGTATGTTCTCTATATATTTATTGCAAAATTCAATACATTATTCTAAACCAATGAATGCAGAATAAATAGTAATAATAAAAAATGTGCATGAAATCAACAAAAACTATGAATTGAACTACCATAATGAAGAGACACATCAATATTAAATGATAAATTGAGAAAGAACCAAAAAAAGAACCCTATTATCTCTCCTTCCAATAAAAATATATAAACCCTCATATCCCCGTTTGTAAAGCATTAACCTTATTTAGCATGACCAGACCATTATTATCTTCTACCAGCAATCCGTTTATATTTCTAAATTAAAATGATGTTAGTAAATATAAAATTAAAGAGAAATAGAAATCAAATATTGATAACATACTTCTTCGGCATTTCTTTTATTTTCTGGATCTAATTGATTGGTAACACCAAACAAGGCCTTGGATACAGCTTCTGTAGCTCCTATCATTGGTCGAATAATAGCTATAGGTGCGGCTTTAGCAACAGCAATTGCAGCACCCTATAAAAAAGACAATAAAAAATATGTTAGTAAATTCAAAAAAGGTAGAAAAATAGTATCTGTTTATAAATAAAATCATACCTGAGCACTACCACTTTCTGATGCTTCATCGCCAATTCCATAAACGGCATCTCTCGCAACCCCCAAATTACGTTCCAAACTCGTATATGCTAGCTTAAGTCCTTCGATTGCATTTATTGGCTGAACAGCATATAAACTGATAGCTTTATGACTTTCTTCAACCTCTGACTCAGAATTAATCTCATCGTGATCATGTGCTCTGGGTGTTCTCGAACCTGACCTTAAAGGTGAACGAGAAACAAAACTTGGTGAATAGCGTCTGTTATTATTATCAAAATCATTTCTAGTAAATCTTAAACTTTGCTCCAAATTAGAAATTGATGATGCAACAAGTCGATTTCGAATTAATCCACCACCCATTTCATCATAATATTTATCATCTTCGTCATCTTCGTCATAGTCTTCTTCAATTCGATACGCATTTCCATTATTTCTAGAAGCAGAAGTTGACTCAACTGATACAAGGTTACCATTACCACCAAGAGCATGTTCTGCATTTTCTAGCAATGTTTGTGTTCCAGCGGCTAATTTAGCCCCGAATTTTAATAACTCATTGGTGGTAGTGAAAGCAAAAGCAACCGCCCCTTTTTGAATACTTCTTACTGCTCTACCATCTTTTTTGTATTCACGTATTGGAATTACTACTAAATCTTTGACTCCACCACCTATTTTAACAACAGACTTTACGGGCGCTAACCCAGCAAGAACACCACCTAATTGATTTGCTTTAATATCAGGCATCCAAATATCATTTAAGGTATCGGATAATCTTGGAAATCCACTAATACCATAAAGTTTTAAATTTCTTAATGTCATATCAGCTTCATCTAAAATAAAGAAATTCATAAATTCAGTTGTATGACCAGATCTAATACCAGAATAGTCGACCTTTTTAGGTTTATAATCCAATTTGACAACAACTGAGTTAATTTTAAATCTTTGAATAAACGGGATTTCATCATCATCAGAACTAAGATCATTGGGTAAAAATCTAGGATCTTTAAATTCTCCAAACCTTGTTAAAAATTCAAGTGTATCTTGATCAACATGCAATCGTAATGGCAATACATTAACTTTTATTCGGTATTCCATAGAATCAAGTGTTGGTACTGGTCTTACAGTATCCATTGCGAAATGTATCATATCGGCCCCAATTTCACGTTGTCCAGCTTCACGTAAATAAGTAACAAATTTATTCCAAGTTGATGTTGGAACATTATCAAGAATTTCAAGATCTTTGATCCTAACATTTACTGAGGTTATAAGTTCTGCATCTTCATCATCAGGATCAATTTCATTCTTACTATTTTGTTGGTGGATTGCAGTTTTAATTAAATCACTGGGTAAGTGACATAGCATTTCAACATTTATATCTTTAGCTTCAACTTGAACTTTATAATATTTAGATCGGCGTAAGGCCACCTTGTGTTTATGATTATGCTTACTTCGATGTCCATTTCCATTCGTGGATATTCCGTTAGTTGTACTTGTTGCTGTACTATTACTAAAGATGCTGCTTGTATCTTCATCATCATGAAGATTTCTATTAATATCCTTTCGTAGTCTCGAAGGATCAGAACCAACAGGCAATGCAACATGTATTGAGTCATATAGATATTCACCAATAACTTGTGTTTCTTCATTTTCATCTTCATCGTCATCATTATAATCATCATGATGTGTAACAGTTTTTTTACGTTTAGAGAAATCATCGGCAAGTTTCTGTCTTCCACGTATTCTTTCGATTTCTTGTTCTTTTAATATTTTTTCTCTTAAATTTATATTAGCTTCTTGAACTCTTGCTTGAACCCTTTTCACAGCATTATTAATTGAATCTCTAGTAACCTCCCAATCATACCCATCATATAGGTTAATCTTTGCATTTGAAATTAGAAGACGAAGTGCCATAGGTATTATTTTAGCAGGTTTATATCCAGTTAGTGTTGCCAAAGATTGATTAAAATAATTATTATTAAACTGTAAAGAGTCGTGTGGATTAGGTGGATCACCTTCTTTGGTAGTTTCGATACTTACTGTACTATTTTCAACACCATCTAGACTGTTGGAACTTCCTGATACTGTTTCATGATCTTTGGTAAAGCTTACAGCCAATTCATTAAATTCACGATCAAGTAAAATATTAGCATTACTATCCATTAAAGTAGAAACGTCTCCAAGTTTATTTCTAACAGAATTTCGTAAGGACGAGTTGAATAATGTTTGAGTCTTATCTCCATAATAACTTTCAACTAGATCAAGTTGTGGAACATTGCTATCTACAAATTCCATATCATCTGAATTAAATGAAAATGATCTAACAGACTTTGCGGTTGTTGAACTTTCATATTGTTTGGGATATTTAAATGCAGAGTCATCAACATTATCAAAAACATTTAAAAATTTACCATTAATATCTTTTTCAACTGTTGTTTTGAATTTTTGACTCGTCTCTAAACGAACCGGCAATTTTAAATCATTTGATAATTGAAGGAATGCTTGCATTGAATCAGCACAAGCTTCAAGAACAATACTGGAAATTGAAATATTTATATCGATTAATGGTAATAGATGAGAGCTAAGGAAAAAATTAGAATGATGAGGGTGTTGTCTTAAAGATTCATAATTGTTGATTTTGGTTTCAAGATGAACAGAATTAAGACTAGCAACAGGAACATAACCACATTGTTTATACCAACTTATTTGAGACCTGTTTTTATCATTTCCAGTCGAATTGGGAACTCGACCATGACCAATACCATTTAATGTTGAAGTTGAAGTTGAAGTTGCAGCCCCACCACCATTTCCTTTAATATTATCATCTATAACAAAGATAGATGCTGATCTGATGACAGATTTAGCTAAGGTTGTTCCATTTGTGACAGTAACATGTAGTGTTCCTTTCTTAACAACAAGTATAGCTTTTGACTGTAATTGATAAGGGTTTAAACCAATTGAAAAATCATCAAGATTAACTCTAATATTTAATTTCCCAATTTCTTTTTCATCATCTGAATCATTTTCATCTTTGACATCAAAATATTGTCCATCTTCATTATAAATCTTTTCTTCATCATCTTTATCTAAAAAAGCTAGCCATTTTGTAAAATATTCAATAACAAAGTTTTTAGGGTAAACATTAATAAACTTTTCACTTTTCCCATCTGTTAAATTTGTTGTGGTATTACTTGTTTTAAGAAAAAGCATTGGTAGATCCTTAATATTTGGATTCGATTTTTTAATTAATGGCTCAAACACTGGATCAGAATTTAAACCAGTTGTATCCGATGACCTTAAGATTAAAATATCAAGTATTGATGATTGTATTGTATCATTTGCATAAAAAGCAGTTAAAATTTGACGACAATCAAAAGTTAATGTCCCAAATTGATCTTTATTTGTATCGATACCATTCAATGAAGTTGAATCTGAAATTGAACAATTTAAACTAAATGCAACTCTATTTATTGAAATAAAAAGATTAACCGATGGTGTAGGAGGGTATAATATAGTACTATTCATATTCATTCTCACTTTCCGTTTTGCAACTGCAATACTACCACCACCATATGCAGTGTTATAACCATAAATACTTTTATTTCCATTAAATGAGGTCGTAGCGGTATTAACAATTGGCTTAGAAGGTAAAGAGTTACTGAAAGATTGAAATGTGTCGATGAGAGCTTGTAATCGGGATAAATGACACCGACCCAAAACTGAATCAATTTTTAGAATAGTCGATGCAGAAATCCTCACTTCATTACCATTCTCACCATAAAATTGAAGTCCATATTGTTTTTTCATTGATGAAGAGTTCATAGATGATGAGCTCATAGATGATTTATTTGGATATGTCGGAGAAGCAGGAGAAGGGGATGATGAAGATGAAATGAGTCTAGTTTTATTAATAGAAATTTCGTTATTTTCCCATTTGATTATGATTTTGGAAGTTTTTAAATAATTATCAAAAGAGATTGGATATATCGTAATACCAAGATTCAAATTATTATTTGATTTAGAATCAAGAATATTGGATGCATTTGAATGAGGCAAAGAAATATTTATATTGTGGACTCCAGTTTGTAAAATAAAAGGTACTTTAGCATCAGAGGAAGGAGAATAATTTATCGTTGAGTTTGAAGGTGTTGAACCAATTGATGATAATATATCAAAACAAGGTGATAATTTTAAATACATATTCCATAAATTTTTTAAATCATTTTCGGTTAGTTTGATTTCAGTATTTTTAGGACATAATATTGTGATTCCATTAGATGATTGAGAACCAGTCCAATATTCAAATTTAATGTCATGCGCTGTATTTGAAGTTGATTTTGAGTTATTATTTGAAATAAATTGAAATATTTTATCATGTGAATCCAGATTCGAAATCTCAATATGAGAAATATTACCATAGATAAGACCTGCTTTATTCATATTTGCTTCGATCTTTTGTAAGATTAATTGTGTATGACTTTCACTATTATCATTATTTTCTGTTTCCGTAGTCTCATTGGATATTGGATTGAGGTGAAGGGTTAGTTTATTCAACTGGAAGCTAGAAAAACTGAAATCTGCATCATCTTCAGGAATCTCATTTTCGTAATTTTCATCTTCTTTTGATTTATTATTTGGTTTTTTATTGTTCTTATTCTTATTCTTTGATGATTTTTTCTTAGTCGAATTTTGAACTTGTGCTAGGGTTGCTAAATAACGCTTCAAAAATTGTAATACATCCACCAATATATTAGGGAAATTTCCACCTTCAGTATCAATCTCATCAATCTCAATAGAAGTATCATGTAAATTTGAACCTTTAAATTTCAATAAAATATAGTTTATACTGATTAATTTCAACCCATAGATATTACTATCATTATTATAATTATTGTTTGTATTTAGTTTGGGGTTTGATGAATCGATAGACGATGAACGTGTTGATGCAAATTGATTTGAAGTTGCACTCATATAAATCGAACTTGCTTCTTCATGTGTGAACATCATACTATCCATCAAACCACTCTTCTCTAATGCATCATTATCATGTTCATCTTCATTATCTGAATTATTTTCACTTGTTCTCTCATCATTGGGTGAACCAGTTTTAACAATAATAGACTTAACTTCCACAAACCTGACTCCATCAACAACGTAAAACTCCACATCTCCTATTTCAATCTCTAAGTTCACATCATCAATGATAACGATTAATTTTGTTGATTCCAAAGATACTTTTAATTTTGATAAAGCAAGCTCCAAAACTTTTGACATATAATTTGTAAAATAACCTTCTTTACCATTTTCATCTTCATTAATACTATCTCTGAAATCTGAGACTGAAGAAGCCGATAAATCGTGATCATCGCCACTTTCATTTGAAGGGTCGATAAGAATCGAAGTAACTAAATCCTTTGAAAAAGACGTGCCTAGATCACTCACATGACCCAAACCTGAAAAAATGGGCTCCCTTAAACCCAAAACAGCTATAGCATCCTTCACACAAACTTTTAATCCTGTTCTCCCGACCATCTGTATATTTAGCTTTGTTATCGTGCCAGACCTTAAGTTTAAACCAGGTACGGGCATAGAGATGAGCTCCGTATCGATTTCCAGAGGACCAAACCCTCCATTAGCACTATCTGTGGGGGGGTGTGCGCCCGATAAAGAGGCCGAAGGCGACAATATCGATATCTGATGTAGAACAAACGAAAATAGCCGTTGTTGAATATTTGGAATCCAGTTCATCTCAGATAAGGACGATAATGGAAAAAAGAGGTTTTGTAAAGTGTCACACAAACAATTGCAATCATCCTTACATCACCACTGATTTTTTTCACAACAGTAAATCTTAATTTATAATCGCGATAACAGTCGAAATGAATAATAATAATAATAATAATAATAATAATAATCAACAACAACAAAAAAAGATAATTCATCGACGGACAATCGACTATGGAAACTCATATGGAAGATATTATTTATTAAAACAATTGGGACGATTAACTCCTCGGTATCTATCTCCAGGAACAATTCGTCCAGAAGCAAGTTATTTAATCGACCTTTTACCCCCAAAAGCATATCGTCAAAATCCTGCAAACGATATAATTTGTAAATTTGTTCATTTGAGTGCTAATAAAGCAAAGCATACTGTACATGCTTTAGCTTGGACCCCGGAAGGTCGAAGAGTACTTGTAGGTGCTCATAGTGGAGAATTTACTTTATGGAATAGTATGACATTTAATTTTGAAACAATCATGCAAGCCCATGATTCTTCAATTAATACTCTTCGTTATTCTCATAATCAAGAATGGTTATTAAGTGGTTCTCATGATGGTAGTATTAAAATTTGGCAAATAAATTTCAATTGCGTTAAAATTTTAAATGAAGCTCACTCAAATGCAATACGTGATATTAGTTTTTCACCAAATGATTCAAAATTTGTATCATGTTCTGATGATTCAAGTTTAAAAGTATGGGATTTTAATAATGGTATACCGGAAACAACTTTAAATGGTCATCATTGGGATGTTAAAAGTTGTGATTGGCATTCTGATTTAGGATTGGTTGTTTCTGGTTCAAAAGATAATTTAGTGAAATTATGGGATCCAAGAATTGCAACAACATCAAATGGTAATTGTATATCGACACTGCATGGCTTTAAAAATACAGTTATGGATACCAAATTCTCAACCACTGGTTCAAAACGATTATTAGCATCAGTATCTAGGGACAGATCTGGTAGAATATTTGATTTAAGAACCATGAAAGATGTCGTTATTATGAGAGGAATTGAATCCGACCTTAACTGTATGGCATGGCATCCTATACATTCAAATTTATTAACTGTTGGTGCTTATGATGGTTCTATCAATCATTTTGTATTAGCCCCATCTTTTTCAACATCAAATGGGGGTGCAACTGAAAATGGTTTCATTGTACCTGCAAATCGTATACCTTATGCCCACGATAAAGCAGTTCAATGTATACAATATCATCCATGTGGTCACATATTAGTATCTGGTGGTGCTGATAAATCAACTCGATTCTGGTGTAGAGCACGGCCTAATGATCCCCAAACATTTGAGGGAGCGGCATATTCAGGTGAAAGGGCAGATTATGCATCACAATTTCAAAATCAAAACCAAGGAGGACAGAACCAACGGAATAATGGTAGAAATAATCAAATGGGAGGTGTGGTTGATGTTATCAGACAAGAAAGAAACAAAGAAAATAATTTAGTCAATTCAAATAATGACTTAAATTTACCTCCCGGTTTAAATAGTTTAAGTAATTTTGCTTCTCAAGCAGCTCAAAATGAAGCTCCTCGAAATCCTTGGGATTATTGATAATCATTTAATAATACTTGTAACATAGACTCTTGTTACCTTAAATCTTACAATTGCAATTGCTAGATATAATTTTATATAAATGCTTTGTTTTAGTTAATATTTTACCTGTATATAAGCATTTCTTTAATAAGTACATGTAATCAAAAAATTATTTATATTTGATTTATATTTATAAAGTATGTCTTAAGATATTAAAATATATATGCGCTGTAGAATTAAATAAAACTTCAACTAACTAAATTTATAACATACTTCATATTATTAGGTAGTTGATATTGTAGTTACTCATTCCCGTAGTACTGTTTAAACTGTAGTGGGCTGACTGTATAGCGCAAGCTTCTAGTTGAAACTATTCGGCAAAATGGTAACCTATGGAATCTACTCACTCTTGATAAATATGCATGTTCAGCATATATTAATCTTGACAATTGTTTTAGGCACACGCATATGGTTCTTATGAAGAGCATCCCTCGGTTCAAAATTTAAATCGTATCGGCTTAATATAGTTAATATTGTGCGACATTTGTACAAAGATACGTAATTGTTTATAATAGACGCTTTTAGCAAATTACTGGGGGAAAATATGGCTAAAATTTACACTGATAAAAAAATCATATTCTTTCAATTTGATAGATTTTGCAATTGATAATGCATATGCGTATGCGCTTAATGAATACAAATTATGCAATACACAAATCCAAATTTTACAATAATGCTGATTATGATAGTAACACTAAAAAAACAGATATCGACCAAAAACATCAATATTATTTATTCATGTTTAACATTAACGTAGATATAACAAATACTATGATATCATAGGCGTCTAAAAATGAGATCACAACTCGTACATTGCATTTCTCAAAAGCTTAAGCAGAATGCTTTTTGAGTTCTATATAACAAGACATTCCATGTAACTATACAATACTCACAACATTGTCCTGTTATATTTACATTTGATTCATATAAATATTACGCAACCGAACATCATAACCAACATATATGCAGATGAGTATAATTGATAAGATTAGCATTCCACCTCAGTTCCTCATATTGGAAAGTTAATAACCTTATCAGCGACAGCTATAGAAGAGCTATAATTTCTATTACGCCTTTCAAATATAGATCAAGTCAAAGAAAACAAAATGAGTTTTCAGAGAATATTCTTTATAACCATAATTTCAAAAGTAATGAATTTGAAGTTAATTTGGTATAAATCTAAACTTTTCACATGCTGCGTCATATTTCAAATTTAATAAAACTACATATGAATATTAATAATGAGATATATAAGTATAAGACTCTATAATCTAAAAGTAAATATTTTTGCATAATTATACAAATGTCTAGATAGTAGATATAGTTACTGCTATCATGAATGAGATCAATTGTAGCGTTAAAAAAAGTGTACGTAATAAATATATAAGTTATATATTCTTCAATTCAGCGGCCCGTTACTTATGCGCCTAATAGCGATCAAAAAAATTTTATATGTCATTATATTTATGTTAAAGGAAAGATGTGGTTACCATATTAGAAATATAATTTTCCGGTATCAATTGAACCTCATCAGCTGGTGTCTTAAATGTAGGCTTCATATGAAACTTAAAATATCAATCATACGTCAAGAAGTTAATTGCAATGGCACATGTTATCGAGTAAAAGTTTTGTTGATTGAATAGTTTTATCACTTCAGTTATCTTCTTTTTAATAACCGTATATAATTGTGTTTAACCATAGTTCAAAATAAAACTAAGAAGTACCGCAGCAGTGGTTAGATTATTAACAAAGAAACTATAAGATAGTAGCTCCTATAATTTTAGATAGATCAGGATCCGGATAGATTATGATCCCGAGAAGGCGGATTCCTTATAACAACTAAAACAAGTAATATACAATAACTTTCTCTATCATGCGTACTAAACATAACAATATGTGTGCTTAATTCTGTTAGAAATCTTTTTTATAATGTATAAGCATTGTTTATTAGCATTTGTATGTTAATGTATATCTTACATCTTTAGCTAGTTAATATTTCAACATATTTGCGTCAAGGTCAATGTTACGATAAAGATATGTTAATATCTGAAAGTTAAAATTCTTCTATAACTTATATTTACAGATTTAATAATTATGTAATTGAGGAGAATTAGCGGAGAAATTGATGTTTCATCGATAACCGTCGGATGTCAATATATATTATACTGATAAGATGTTTAACCACAATTCATAGGTGTCCTAATATCTATAATATTATATTCTATAAATATATCTACAATCTCGAAACTTAAAAACAATCACAGAGAGGCTGAGAAAATTTAATATTTTAATTAACTGTATAACACTATAGACGTAGTGATTATAATGATTAGTCAAATATAGTTAGATACACGTTCACGCCGATTCAGGCTAGAAAATAAAGTTTTAGTTCACCTGTCAGAATTTAAACTATTACTAGAAAACTTATTTCTATTTTAAATATAAATATATAGTTAAAAATTGATTCTAAAGTTAGCAGTATTAAAATATAGCTATAGTTACGAAATGTTTAAAATTATTCTTATACTCTATGATAAATTAAAGTCTCCGTAAAGTGAAGTTAATTTTGACAACTGCAATGGTTTATTATGAGAAAATCAGAGAAATTGATTGTTTTCGACTGAAAGAATACCTAAAGGAGTTCAAAATTATATATAAATATAAGTCTTTCAATCATGCGTAGCCATATACGTAGACTGTCGTGTATTATATAAATAACTCATATTTAAAGTGTTAGCTATAGTTTCGTGTCTAACGGTTTTCTTCATTTAAAACTGCAGCTGCCCTAAAGTAGAAGTAACAAAACTACACAAGATATATTTAATCTTATTTATATTTGTTTCGTTTGGATTCAGATACATCTGGAAAATTAGGAACATTGTATATCTTTTAAATGAAGTTATAATACTTATACTAGCTACAACCGACGACCAGGCGCTTTATACAATAAATGTAATTTCACGTAATTATACATTCATCACCATCCTTATCACGTGAACGTGCATGTAAGATCATTACTATATGTGATTACCTGCTATTGTAGTTATAATTACTCAGTCTGACAACGTTATGGTTTATTAATATGGATGACTACCACTGCAATCTCTGTGCTCTGTTTGCACAGGCAGGCTTTCTCCTACAGTTGTATTTGAACTCAAAGTTAAGTTATTCCTTGGAATTTTGACTTAGGAATGGAACGGTTTCCATACCATATCGAATATAACTAAGTATAAGGCAATATATAAAATCATGCATACATATATATCGATTTTTATTACTCAGTCAACACTACGTACTTATGTAACATCCTAGTTATTTTATCATATGGCAGATTACGTAACCTAAATTCTCAAACAGGGATCACACGATTCTGTAGGTAATACTAGTAATTCTCCATTTATCTTAATACTTCTGATTATAAATTGTATAATTAGTTACTAAAAAGCTGATATGACAATTTACCCGGATAGAAATAATAGTAACTAGCTAGCACATAGCCTTCATCTCACTTGATACAAGGGTATTCATTTCACGAAGTAGTTCAATGTTAATTTTCAACCGCCATTGCAGCTGTGACCGATGATAAAGGTAAATGATCAGCAGAATACTATTATCACCAGAATGATTCTCAAAAAAATCCAAATATTCAAATATTCCTAGCTATAATGTTGCAATTTTCCTAAATAGTTAAAATATTACCTTATTAGGATACGTACAGCTAAATTGGTTATACGAGAAGATACTTACTGGCTCGTTATATTTGATTAACAGTTACGAAACTTACGATGACAATGGATATTTTGGCTGATATCAGAATTCAGTCCAAAACATAACTATCAAATTCCCTAAACGGCAACTGCATAAACCTTCCCTTCAGCTATCAACATTCATCAATGGATCTGAGCCTTCAGGTTGTGTGTATAAATAAGACGAGTCCCCATGAATTAAATTATCCATTTGCTATATTTTAAATACGTTCTCATTAAATTGAATCCAAGATAATTAATATTTCTGTCCTCAAAATACATTAATTTATTCAGTCGGATTCAAAGAAGTATACATATATTTTCAATCCCTATATTAGATAATTTTATTTTTTGATGTTGTTTTCAAATCTCCTTTTCAATGTTTTATTGGTCCTATTTATCCATGCCTCCCTATCAGCATTCAACGCTACATCCAACAACAATATGGGAGTGTATTGGGGACAAAATTCAGCTGGTTCTCAAAACGATCTCTCGGATTATTGCGATAGTGATATTGATATTTTCCTTTTGGCATTTATGAATATTTTTCCAGGTAATAATGATGTTCCGGGACTTAATTTTGCTAATAAATGTGATGATACATTTTCAAATGGGCTTCTTCACTGTACAACAATAGGTAGTAATATTAAGGATTGTCAAGAAAAAGGTAAAAAAGTTCTTTTATCTCTTGGTGGTGCAATTGGTGATTATGGTTTTACATCTGATTCGGAAGCTGAAGATTTTGCAGACACTTTATGGAAAATGTTCGGTGAAGGTGAAAGTGAAACAAGACCTTTTGATGATGCGATTATTGATGGTTTTGATTTAGATTTAGAAAATCAACAACAGACAGGTTATCCAGCTATGATTTCAAGATTGAGAGAACTTTTTAATAATCAAAATAATTCCAAATCTGATTATTATATTTCAGCAGCTCCACAATGTGTTTATCCTGATGCAAGCCTTAATAATACTTTATTATTATCTGATATTGATTTTGTTTTTATTCAATTTTATAATAATTATTGTGATTTAGATAAATCTGATTTTAATTGGGATATTTGGAGTAACTATGCAAAGGATATTGCAAAAAATTTAAATACTAAAATTTATGTTGGTTTACCTGGTTCTACAACCGCTGCAGGTTCTGGTTATGTTGATTTAGATATAGTCAATTCTACATTGGTATCTAATTCTGTTCTTTCAGATCCTTATTTCGGTGGATTTATGGTTTGGGATGCAAGTCAAGGATTTTCTAATATGAAAGATGGAACAAATTATATTGAGCAACTTATCAGTATTTTGAAAAATTCTTCGGACTTGTCATCATCTCCTACCACTATTGCTTCTAAACCTAGAACTCGATCTTCAAGCTCTTTTACTACTAATAGCGATGTTCGTACCACTAGTACTATCTTTGTGACAACTATAGCTAGTAGTTCTTCAAGCTGCTATACCACCAACAGCATTGTTCGTACCACCACTAGTACCAGCTCTGTGACATCCTCAAGTCGCGTTCCACCCTCTTCTATTGTGATTACATGGTTACCTCCTAGACCAACCTCCTCAAGATTAATCACTTCAAGCTCAACTAGTCCAAACTCAACTTCTTCAATCGGCTTGCCACCTAAGCCTTCCAGTTCTACTTCCTTTGTTACCTTGCCACCTGACCCAACATCATTAACAAGTTCATTCCTTGTGTCTTCATCGGACAGAGCTCTTTCATCTTATCCCTATGAACCTTCAAGTTCGTCTTATACTTATGACCCATCAAGTTCATCGTATCCTTATGAGACATCAACTTCATCTTACGACCCTTCAACTTCTTATCCTTATGAGACATCAACTTCATCCTATCCCTATGAGACATCAACTAATACTTATGAGACATCAACTTCATCCTATCCCTATGAGACATCAACTAACACTTATGACCCATCAAGTCCAGTTGCTCCTACCACTTCAGCACCTTTGACTTCAAATCCAGTGTCAACTTCAACCTCCAAATTATCAACTACAATCACTTCGTCACGGCCATCGCCTTCTATGCCAAGCTCATTTAGTAGAACTTCCGGCTCGACCATATTTGTTACACTCACTACAATTGAAACGTACACATCTCATATCACTTCTACATACACTAGCACTTCTACACACACTAGTACTTCTGTTATTCATGAAACGATTACTAAAAATGCTGTAAAATATCCGAAATTTAGATTGATCCTAGAGCAAATCTAAAGCGAATCAACCAATTTTCAAAAAAATATTGCTATAAACGTTTATTTAACTTTAATGAAATCTTGGTTTTTTAAAAAAAATATGAAGTGTATAATGCCAAGATTTGAATATATAGTGCATATGATGTATGTTATTTATAGGATTATATATAATATGTTAGATATATGTATTTCTATATTTTAATTTTATTATTGTATATCAGTTTAATTATATTTTTTGATAGCCTTGCTTGTAAAGCTTATGTGAAGCTTATGCGAAGCTAATGTGATGCTCATGTGTCATGATATAATTTTAAAGTTTTCCCCATACTTTTTTACAACCGTAAGCAGATTAAGATTTCTTATATTTATTTTTGTGCAATAATGTATGACAGTGTTATGTACAATAATATGGCAGAACAATGTTAATGAGCATAGGAAAGGGACCGGAACAGAGATTTTCCAGGCTTCCGGATCGATAGTTAATGGTTGAAACAATAAGATTGAGAAAGGAAGTTTTAGGAAAAATTAATTCAAAAGTGAATTTGAATTGAAAAATTTGAATAGTTGGATAGCTTTTAATATAGTATACGTATAGAAACGGTTTTTCCTTTGTAGGTTATTCCTAGGTTGATGATAGTAACACATGGCTGATTATTATTGATTTGTTGAAAAAAAGAATATCAAAATCAATGGGGAATGAATAATATGCAGCCATTACACTTAATGTCAGACAGTTTTGTGGTGCACTAAATATTAGGCCATATGAGGTTAAATAATTCGATCACAGAAAGCACTACTTTTAGACGTTTTTAAGTTTAAGCCATTGGAGCTGGATAAGATCTAGATTAATAGAATTATACTACCTAGAGAAGATTATTTTCCTTGATAAGTTATGTATTGGTTTGTAATTTATGTGACCTTGTCCATATGTTCACAAAGTAATGAAGCTAAACCTCTTCTTCCTTCAAATCTAGAATCCACCTCAGGGAGAAAAGGTGACTTCTTTTTCGTACAATATCTTCACTACTAATCGATTAATACTCGGGTTATTTCCATCAACCGTTTATGAGAATCATATTAGAGCAATGTCAATCTAACGTTGCATGTTTAGAATGGAGAGATATCGAGAGCAGTGGAGATGTAACTACATATTACATAAAGCTATACCCACACATCAACCACATTTGGTGAATGGAGGAAACATTAAAAAATATCATGAATAACTTAAGGACCGCAGTGAACACTGAATTGAAACACTGCAATTATTAACAATCGGCCTTAATATACTTGGGTTTGAGCTTGGACAAATAAATGGTATACTACGCACACTGAATAATTGGTATAATTTCATAACTTAATTGGTACTACATAATACGTCACAGAGAATGATTCGGTTGCTCTGACGTTTCTTTATAATTAATGAATTTTTGTGGGACAAAGAAAACAAAGTTTATGACAATGGCAATACTGGTCATCCTTAGAAATATATCTCTTGTGATTTGACAATGTCACGGGCTTCATTAAATCGAACACCAGAGCATTGTAAAGGTGATCAAGCCCAATTTTTATTGCTACACAGGTATGGTATAGGCCTATTAGGAATTGAGTAGAAAATGAATATATTATGATTGCAATTGATTTCATTTATTCACAATTTCTCTATGAATTAATTAATATATTGCTTTGTTGGATAAGATCTTATATTTTTCTAGAACCAGCAATTACAAATTTAAAGAGACAATTGCAAAACATAAATATGCACATGGCCCATCAAACGTTATTTCTGTCTAGTTACGTATTACATATTATATATTCGATTGCTGGGAATTGGAAACATATATATATATCTAAAAATCCTTTTACGTATTTTATTTCATTAATATATCATATTTATTATTTACTACCTCAATATATTATTTAAAAAGTAAAAGTATGGTTTCAAACTCTTTATTAAACAATCCTGATGAGGATGCAGTCTATTCAACATCCAATGGTGTATCCTTTTCAAAACATCCATACGGTGCAGAAAGAGCAGGTCCAACTGGACCATTACTTCTTCAAGATTTTAACCTTATTGACTCTCTTTCACATTTTGATAGAGAACGAGTACCAGAGAGAGTTGTTCATGCAAAAGGTGGTGGTGCTCATGGATTTTTTGAAGTTACTGATACTTTGAAGGATATAACTTTTGCACATCCATTTCAAAAAAAGGGGACTTCATTTCCTGTTTCTGTAAGATTTTCTACCGTCGGCGGTGAATCTGGATCTGCAGATACAATTAGGGATCCAAGAGGTTTTGCAATTAAATTAAGGACTGATGAGGGTATTATGGATTGGGTATTTAATAATACTCCAGTATTTTTTATAAGAGATCCTAATAAATTTCCCCATTTTATTCATACTCAAAAACGAGATCCACAAACACACTTGAATCAGATATCAGATTCTACAATGACTTGGGATTACTTTGTTCAAAATCCTGAAAGTATCCATCAAGTAGCCTATTTGTTTGGAGATAGAGGTGTTCCTGCAAGTTGGAGAAAGATGAATGGTTATTCAGGACATACTTTTAAGATGGTAAATGATAAAGGCGATCTTACTTATGTTCAGATTCATGCTATAGCAGACCAAGAAGAAAAAAACTTTACCCAAGAAAAGTCAGTCGAACTAGCAGGTTCAGCCCCTGACTATAACTCTAAAGATCTTTTTGAAGCAATCGAAGAAGGGGAATTTCCAAGTTGGACTTTTTATATACAAACAATGACACCAAAACAAGCTGAAGATTTTAGATATTCAATTCTTGATTTAACAAAAATTTGGTCCCATAAAGATTATCCTTTAAGGAAATTTGGCAAAATGGTGCTTAATAAAAATCCAGAAAACTATTTTGCTGAAGTTGAACAAATTGCTTTTAGCCCTGCTCATCTTGTGAATGGAATATATCCATCCAATGATCCAGTTCTTCAATCAAGGTTATATTCTTATTCAGATACACATAGGCATAGAATTGGTCCCAATTATCAACAATTACCTGTGAATAGATCCTCCACTCTGGTGAAAGGTGTTGGATGCCCTTTTCTAGGTGGAAATTTTCAAAGGGATGGAGCTATGGCTTATGACAATCAAGGAAATAGACCTAATTATCTTAGCACATTAAGACCAATTCATAGTATTGCTGGTAAAGAAAGAGATCATAAATCGTATACAGGAGTAGTCAGCCAAGATTTAGAAAAAAAGCAACTTGAATTGAAGGAACATGATGAGAAGATCTTGACTAAATCTTCTTTTTACATATCAGGGATTTCGGAACTTGATTTAGAGCAGCCAAGGGCTTTATATCAAAATGTTTATAATAAAGAACAAAAAGACAGATTCGTTAAGAATGTTGTTGGTCATGCTTCTAGTATTAGAGTTCAGAGTATTAAAGAAAATGTAGCCCTTTATTTCGGTTTATTAGAAGATGATTTGGGTAAGTCAATTGCAAGTGGATTAGGGGTTAAATATTCAACGCCTACTTTACAGTCATATCTGGAAAAGATTGGACCGGCTTAATTTTATAAAAAAAAATGGTTATCATTATAAATAACAAATTAAATTTAAGAACAGAGTATATTTTATATCTCGTGTTGAACCTACCCCTCATTTATAAATTAAAACAATTAATATAGACGTAAGCAAATTAATATAGGGATAGATAACAAATTAATTGAAGTATAAGTTCTCATAAACTTACATGAAGTGTAGTGAACCAATCTTCCTACTTGTTAGCTTACCAATTTTCATTTTATGCTAATGAGACTGATATATTCTTGTGATATTACTCGATAATGATAATACTCCAGTGAAATAAATAATACGTCATCGTACTTGTAACCGTTCAAAGTTTAATCCGGACTGAGAATTTCAATATGAGTGAATAAAATTTGGTCTGAAATCCGGGGCTGAAAAAATCTAGAGAACTAATTAAGGGAAACCTAAGATTTGCATCAAATCAAATTTTCTGGATGAATTAAAGAAATAAGTAAAATAATATTTAGCTGCTACGGAGGGAAAACATAAATGTATGTAACGCTCATCTTCTTATTATAGCTATAAAGGGGATCATGGATTATGGGAAATGGGCATACATCAGAAAAACCGAAGAAAAAATTTGGATAAAGCGAGAATAAAAAGTTTAAAAATATATTATTTATCCAATTTTCCTACAAAACTCAGATATCACTAGATTCATATAAGATGTCATATAGAGCAGGTCCTTATGTAATTTTCTAATGGTCATGATCATTAATATCAATTAATTAGATTCACTTCAGAAGCTGAAAACCTATGAAAATGTTTACATCAGAATTTACAAAATTTATGTAGGAGAAGCACGACAAAGGTAAAAGTTTATAAATCAGATATAAAGTTGTTCGACAGGAAAAAGGAGTCTCGAACTTGAAATTATTGGTCAGCGATTCAGAGTTCACATGATCAAAAGACGCTTTTCTGGCATTTACAATTTCAGCTGATTCTTTAAAATCTTGATTACTGCACTCGAAATAGATTGCATTATCC
This sequence comes from Alloascoidea hylecoeti, assembly GCA_001600815.1. Lineage (NCBI taxonomy): Eukaryota > Fungi > Ascomycota > Alloascoideomycetes > Alloascoideales > Alloascoideaceae > Alloascoidea > Alloascoidea hylecoeti. The sequence continues at coordinate 161,543 of BCKZ01000019.1, read as the reverse complement.
TTGTAAAAAATTCATATTTAATAAAAGCTATTGAAAGAATACCTAAAAACCAACTAATGGAACGAAAACAAACATTATATGTAACTATGAAAACATGAAAACAAAAATACATTAAACAAAATTTAAATTAAATTACCTTTTTATAATGATCATTATTTTAATTTCATTTGTTCTCGAGTTTTTCTTGCTTCTTCTTGAGACTTTTGTAATTGTAATGTTTTTGCCTTATTGATTCTCTTGTTGTAGCGAGATGATTTATTTTGATGGACTAACTTTTCATGTCTCTGAACAGAGTCCGATCTATTGAATGGTTTAGAACAATATTCACAGTTGTACTGCATTCCTTTTTCATTATGCTGATGCTTTAAATGTCTTCTTAATTCACTTGCACTATTTAGTCCAATAATGCTCCAAGGACATGAATAGTGTTTGCATTTAAATAGTCGCGATATTTGGTAATAATCCAAATGCTGTGCGAATTTATCAAGTTTTGTAAATTTTTCTGTACAATGGTTACACTTATAAACACCCTTTTTATTTGTAGTCAGTATCTTATTCCAGATTACCTTGCTTTGCTTTAATTGTTCATAAAGAGGTAAATCCTTTTCTGGTCTCTCCGATTGCTGTGTAAGGTGTTCTAAAGGACTAGCCATTCTGTCACTATTTAATGAGGATGTACTTCCTGTATATTGTGGAGGAAATCCTGTGATAGTGAAAGAAGAATATGATGAAGGAAGATGATTATAAGTTTCACTACAGCAGGAGTCAACAGGAGTAATTTGATCACCAGGAGTGCTTGCTTCAGTACCATAATCACCATCGCTGTAACTTTTCTCAGCTGCCATACCACCAGGAGATAATGACCAAGCTGTTTCATCGAAATATGGATGTCCAATACTCATGTCTTCTATCATTATTGCAGGAGTATATAAAGATGGAGTTTGTTCCAATCCGAAATGGGAAGTAGTAGGATTGATATTGCCTTCCATATTCATACTTGTTGTTATACTGTTTGGATGAACTAGTTGCGACTGAGAAACCATTCCAGCATTATGAAACAAATCCATTTGTTCTTTTTCGTGGAAAATTTGACCAGGTTGGTGTCTTTGGATTCTTTGGTCCATCAAGTCGTATCTCTGGTTTTCATTGTGAGCCGAGGACTCTTGATGTTGTTGTAAACTAGAAGGATGATAACCTGTTTGTCCCACATTAGAATAGAATTCCATGTCCATTGATCTCGGTGATTCGGGTAAACTCTGGGACATTATTCTAGGTGCTAAATTGTCAGATAGCGAATTCATATCCATACCAGCCGCAATCATCGGGTTCTCAATTGTTTCTGATTCACCATTTCTTCTTTCTAAAGAAACGAGCGTTGAAATTGCCGTACTTTTGGAGGGCGTTGGAGTGTGAGATACATCATACCAAGAACCATCATTTGTGCCAAGTGAATAATGGCGTTGGTTGTTTTGTTGATCTTGATCAGACATAATAGGCACTTTGGCTGGAACTCTAACTTGATCCATTGAAAAAAAGGAGATCATTTGTTTATTATTATATGTTTGTGGCTTCCAATGTCTTGATAAGTATTCCTGATTGAAATTTTGGTTCGTGTTATGGGAATTGAGCATGTGTAATAGAATCTTAAGATTACAAGATAATATGTTGAGTTATGTAAAAATGAATGTGGTTTTTGAAAAGAAAGAAATAGCTGGTATATCTTGTTTTAATATAACAATTTCAAAACTTTAGGAAATTGAGTACATTTATTAGTTTTTGGATTTCTTGCATATATAATAATGATGAAGTTCATCGTTTTGGACAATTTAGGCTTCATGCATATAGTTTGCGAGACGCAAATAGTTTAATAGTAAATGCAATGGTGCATATATATGCATCACACTTTAAAAAATAGATGCATGATTGTAGATATCATACAGCTTCTTGATTTATGCAAATAACGCTTGTATTTTGTAATCGTATACCATTTAATACTACAGTGATTATAACACCACTAGCATTATTAGCATGCTCATGCCTTAAGTCTTTCCTATAGATATTAGATAGTCAGGGGTTATTATCCACAAAGACATTGTATTAGTCGCATAATTTAATAAATCTACAGAAGTTAACATGCATGTTCAACAATTTTGACGTGAAAATCTCTCTCTTTCGCATTATGAGATATATTGTGTATCACATTTTATTTGGAATATTTAAAAAATATGCGTGTTATATTTTACTGACCCCTGTGTTGCTACTTCTAAACAATGCTTGATGAATTCTTACGCAAAAATTGATACTCCTATGGTAGCTGAAATATGACACAATCATTAACTAGTAATATTTATTGATCCGATTATAATAATATGTGTAAGTTACATTTGTTCTTAATATTTCACAGACCTTAATAGTATTGGAGAAATATTCACATTGGCTTGATATATATTTCCTATTTTAATTATACACGTAAGTATTTTGACTTTGTCTTTACAGGGAGATCAATTATAAATTGTTCTCGGTTCCATAATTATTACTCATGATTCTGCAGCCTGATCTCGGAAAAAACCTCTACAAAACACTCTCTGATAAGACCTCCTGAGAATAGGTACCCCGTTGTACATACTACAGAGCCAAAAAGCTAGTTTTCATCAAGCTTTAAGTAAGGTCCAAGTGATTATAAAACGTTCTCGGTTCTATGATTATTACTCATGCTTCTGCAGCCTGATTCCGGAAAACATAGATCAAACTCCTGATAAGACCTTTGATAATAGGTACAAACACAGTACGAGAAGTAAGTTTTTACCAAGCTTTAAGTAAGCCCTAAGTACATATATTAAAAATATATTAGCTCCGCATTTGCATATAATAATAATCATTCTTTTTTCTTCAGCGAATATATTTAATTATACATATATATTGGTAGAATAAGCTGTAGACATTGTACACTTAATGGTAATACGGTTATTTCTCGAAGGCTTAATCTTAATCATAAATGTACCGCTATAGAAAATTGATTATATGTGCCTATATATTTAAATGTTACTATGACAAAAGTTGCAAATGGCCATGGTGGTGTTTAATACTATATTACTATGCTGCTTTTATTTGCTGAATGCTTCCCAAAAGATTTCCCAACTCTAATCTCATAATTTAAGCATATGATCTGGATTATAGAACTACATGCATTTATAATTAAAGGAACATTTCTATGAACTAATTCTATTACCACTCAATGGAAATATTGTATTTGAATGAATCAATGAAAAGTCAGATAGATTGTAATGATTTTTATTATTTACAATAGCATGGATTTAATTAATTTAATTAATTTAATTAAAGGGGTGTAGAAAAATATAAGATTGGAATGGTTATTTATAAGTTCAGCGATCCCGTTGGAAGTTTAATAATAATAATCACGACTGATCAAAATTCGTGAGTAATCTAAATTCTCCAGGTATGACCGGCACAGGATGAATTGATAGATGAATAAATGTCAATTATCATCAATTAAAAACTATAAACTTAAAACATAAAACATACTTTTGAAACCTAAAATAAGATGATTTAATCATCATAGTATTAGGAAAAATAAGATGAGCCGAAATTGTTGTAATGTAGTTTTAAAGCTTCTCATAGTAAAAACAATGTTCTTAATACTTATATAAAATATTAAAGCTACTGTAACTAGACATGGCATATATTAGACTACTTGAGCTTACAATTTTTAATACTATTAAGTATCGTAAGTTACGTACCAACTACGAGTCTACCACCAATCGCGAGTTCAGAAAACTAACTTGAGATTGTATTCTCTGTAACACTTAATTTTTAAGTGTCCAGTTCCGTACCAAAATGGCGTATATAAAAACCAAAAAAGAAGTCCAGAAACTGAGAAAGGCTCAAATTCTAGGAGACGCGATCGGTACGCAAGTTCTCTATATAAAATTTACATATCAATAATAATCATAATCATAGATTGCTAAACGATTATAATGTTATACAACTAAAATCAGAAAATTAATTTCACTCGTGGCAAAAAATAAAAAAGTCCTAGAAATAAAGAAGAAGAAAAAAAATTAAAACTATTAAATAATTAGGCCCGAAGCTGTTCAGAATAAACTTTTGGCATTGTTGAATTGAAAATAAAAATTCAATTATGACTGCGAAAAAGACTGCTTCGAATGTATACTGATATCTATTGCTCATTGTATAAGAATCGAGATTATGTGAAACTCTTAATTTTAAGAAGGAGCGCGAAATATTTCCATATATGCAGGTGTATATTTATCAGAATGGTCCATTTTCGGCTATAGTTTCCACCTTCGAATTTTAAACAATTTGATTTAAATTTATAATTGAGTATGCATTTTCCGTGGTCGACATATACAGCTACATGTATCTTTAAGGAGGGTTTGAATTTGTTGATTATAGTAGATTGGGTGGGTTAATTAAGTCATATATGCATGATATATCCTTTTAAACCGGAACTTCATGGAAGTCGTATCACAATATCTATCACTTGATTAAACCCTGACTTATATCCTTTTAATTGTATCAATCTTCAACCAGTAAACTTCCGCACGTGGTATAGGGTATGCACTCCACACAGTATGTGAGCGAAGACAGACATTGCACACCAGAAAATATATCATCTTCAATAAAAATAAGTTCTTAAGATCCGGTCAGATTTATAGTTATATATTTAAATTCTATCAAATAAACGGAAAATGATGTATTTATTTGTTTTGGCTTATAATAATATGATGGTAATGCAACATCATCATATTAGCACCAGTACATGCAATAACTATAAGGACTTAAATATAACTCATATTTACTTTAACTGCAGCCTTAAGTTTAAGATTGTATAGCATACCATATATTTTATATGTGGTTGTGACAAATAAGTGGAGGAATACATGAAGATCAAAAGCTTATGTCGATGATCTTCTTTTATTCTACCCTTTATAAATTAAACTGAGAACAATACTATAGATTATAGTTAATAACAAAATACATATTAGCCAGGTATTCGAGTAAAACTGTTATATACTAAGTTAATTCATTTGCGGGTGTATAGGTATATGATTATTAAAACTAATTACAATAGGTCTCAAGCAACAGAAAGATGTTGATTTATAACCTTGATTATTTTGAATAGTATTTTCTAGGATAGAATTTATGAATTAATTATTACCTTCTTTTTGCACCATCTAGAAAAAATATTATACATTTATATATTCCTATATCTCTATTTTATTTTTTTTCCTATCACTTTCCATTGTAATAATCATGACAAAACTGATCTCATTTCCAATGTTAAATCAGAGTGGTAATTGTGTAATACAGCCAGTTAAGTAAATATCCCTTTCGGACTCATCTGCCATCAAGTAGGGTATGAGTTCCCATTACTATGGGAAATTATTGTCAATACCATCTTTTGTATAATAATAATTCTTATACTTCTTGGTAAGCTCTATTTCTAGTGATCATGACAATATTAATTATGCTATTAACATAAGGAAGAATTAAATATGATTATAATTAAGAAAATAAAGATTGCTGCAGGATGTTACAACAAAAATCTAGAAAATCTGTGACAGTATACAGATATAGAAGATCCAGAAGATCCATTGGTGTACTTGTTATTGGATGAGTTTCAGTTAAAGTTTTATCACACGTAGTAGGTCAGATTTCGAAAAATTAAACTATATAGGAAGGTTAAAATAATCATGTTAATTTTAAGTTGTGTAATGTTATGGTGGAAAATCAATAAGAGGCGAAACCTGCCTTACTCTTAGATTCTTCCTTGGTTCTTAAGTTTAATTTGTCTTCTATTTTTCCTGAGATATATTAATTCTTCTTCTCATATTTTTGTTATCTTTAAACTTTAAATATATATATTCCGCTGGTAATAGTATTCTCTCTCATGTTTCACATATATTTATTCAGTTGAAGCTTAAGGCACTAACAATAGTTGATCTTTTGACTTTATTGTTGTGATGGTCATGATATCAAACTTCACTTGAAGATCTCATTTATGTTTCCTTTGACTTAATTTTAAAGATAAATACTTCCAACCACATAATATTTTACCTGCAAAATAATGGTTATTGTAAACCAACATTTGGTGTGTAGTGCCGTACTTGAGTTTATAGTTCACAGCCTTTATATAAATACAATACCCAGATATATACATCAAATTTAATAATTGTGAATTGGAGGATAAAATCACAGATAAAAGATGTCATTTCAAAATAAAAAAATCTAAAATAATATATTAATTTAAAGAGGGCAATGTAGTATATGCCATAGATTTATAAAATTAGAATATTCACAGCCGAACACACACATCACACACACATATATATATATATATACCGACTGGATATTTATCAGATTTATATATATAATTGTAAATATATTTAGTTATTATAAACTATCAATCAAGAGTACAGAGATACTGGTATAGATCTATAGAGAGATCTAGAAACGAGTAGGAGATTGATATAGGAAGAATGAATAGAAATATGGATTTTGAGTGAAAAAAGTTTATAATAATTATAGCTAAGGTTCACACAATTGTAACCAAACTGCTTTGGTTTTCTTATAGGGCTCCGGCCCCAAATTTCCTTCTAATTATATATATATTCAAAAAATATTGGCGATTGATCTGTGAACTAATAAATGATATATATGAATTTGCTGGCTACATGAACATTCGGTGGTTGTGTTCAAAACTATTTAACTCAGAGGTCGAAAATTAATGTTTCCCATACCTAAGTCAATTAGTTGAATAGCACACTTCAACAGGAGAATCCTGAGAATATTCTTTGGTTTAATTATTAAAATTAAATTTCATTTGAAAGCTAAGCATTACATTTGCTAGCAACAGGTTTATTAAGATAAAATTGCTTTCTTTTTATTTAATTTAATATCTTCCAATTTTGAAGGTGGTTGATTGTTGTACACTCCTGTCGATCAATATATCAGAATATAGTTATTATATGGGTATAGAGAAGATTATTCCTTTCCGTTAAATAGTAGTAGAAATTGAGGATCCAACAAGACACACTCAAAACAGGAAAATTAGATTTAGTTATAAAACCGGGGTTTTTGATGCGCTACCACAATTTTTTTTGAGAGAAGTTGTACAAAGGAGTGGAATATGATCCACCAAAGGAAAAGTAATATTATGTTATCATAGTTTAATACGAATAATAATGGCTGCCAAGCTTAAACTTATTACTAATTAATAAAATCGTTCATCCAGCTGTAGAACCATGAAAAATTGTGATTGATACAGAATTTATAAAATTTAAATATAGTTTATAAGTCTATAGGAGTTTTTTTAACGTGTTTTGGGTTTGAAATTGAATATCTTACCATAAAGTATAAATCAATATACTACGAATATCTTCAGATAAATAACCAAATTAAATTTGTCTCAACTTCAATTACTATTTCATATTGAAATAAACCTTTGAAAAGAATGTTATATTGCATTTGAAAACTTATATATCATATTTATGCCTGAATGTCAATTACAATAATTGTATTTTGATTACATTTTTTTTCAAATTTCTTAATGTGTATATAAGGATAAAATATTAGAAAAATAACTTTAGGTACTAGATAACTAAGTATAAGACATATATCCTAAATAGCTGAAATTACTAATATTTCAGCTGAAATAAGAACAAACCTAAAACCTTGGTAAAATAAGTAAAATTCATATTCGAGAAAGGAGTAGCAACTGACGGCTCTTTCATCTGTTCTATAATACTTTAAATTTATTATCAATTAATCCGATCGCAATTATAGATGTTTCAATTGGTCTAACAAGCTTTGAATTTCATGACAGCATTAATATTATCGTTTGCGCGGGGTACTGATAGTATTAAAGATATTGTTAAAATTTTAATATTCGTTATACTTTCAAACAAATGACACAGGAGTTTCAAACGCGATCATGGATCGAGCGCGTGCCAAAATATAATTACAAGCCTTAAATTTAGCCAATTGAATACTGTGTTCCGTGATATATTTCAATTAATTTCTCGTTCTGTAAAAATCTGGGTCTATAAGAACCTTTTTATCAAAGAAGATCTATAATTATGAATGAAATAAGGTAGATTATAGTTAATCTGTACCTAAATATTCATATAGCTACATGAGAAAATACTAATTGCAGTACATCTAAATATTGTCTTATAAAGTGAGCTGGATCTAGTTACATATATAGCTCAGCCATATGTGATGAGACTCTCCGTAGTAAATGTTAGAAAATATGATATCTCTATTGGAAATTTGGAATATATTTGACTTATCTTATATATAAAAGGTTAAGGTTTATAATACTCTAATGTTAAACATTATAATTATCCATTTTAGCTATGCATATGCATTGAATTTCATGAATTATAAGGACCAAAAATACAAACGGTCACTAACTGAGACTAAGAATAATTCGTATATCTTTTATAATACATATGTCTACAATAATACCACTGAGAATTCGGCATGGGTAATTTGAGATGGTTAATACACTATAGTTATGATGTTTTTATGTAGATCATAAAGATCAAAATATCTCTATATATATAAATTTTATATCTTTTCTTTTATAGAATATAACAATTATGATATTTTAATTAATAACTCAACGTTGCAGACATCAGAATAAGCTCTGTCAATTGGAGGTGTTACAGGGGTTCCCGAATAATTTACAATTAGTTACTTTTTTCTAAGTATTAATAGAATTTAACAACCATCTACAATTACATTCAATTCGTAGACTGTTCAGAATAATATACATGTGTACATCTAGTTGCTGAATTCTTTAGATTAATATCATGGTTACCCATACCCATCACGTACGATCTCGTGATTATACAAGTTAACAGCTGCTATTCCTATTCTACGAGGCATGGAGTCAATCGGATCATCAAAGGTACTCTGATACTTATATGAGATCTCAGTCACGTCTCACTGCTTAATTGGATTTAGGTCCAAATAAGGCAGTCACTCCAACGCCTCTATCTCCTTATCGTTAAAACAATTTATCTTGATTCCACCTATCTATAGATGCATTATCCTGCATGAAGATAAAACGGGAATCTTATAAAAGGTCCCCCAAAAGTTGTATGCGGGAACGGGTGGTTGCTCCTTTGTTTCTGCAATTAGGATCACCAACCACGCTACACTGTATAACCAAATTCCAAGCGTCCAACTTATCTTTTAACCATCCATTTATGTTTCTTTAGTTTTTCTCATTCTGATAAGCGTACTCAGTATACTCAAATATCGAAAATGTTTCATATCTATATTTTTCAGAAGGGTTCTTAGTACTTCTCGCTACCTAGATGCAAGTATCCAAAAAAAAAAGAAACTTACTTTTAAGTTTACCAAGTTGTAGGTTTATACAATTATGATCCTTGGATGGACTAAATATGGCTTTACTTCAAATTGATAACATTATTATTAGAATTATAAAGTGAGGATTAATATTGTCGATTCATATATTTACTTTACGACGATTATAACATTAGACTTATTGACACACCTAATAATAATACGATAATTATCTTAAAATTTTAGATCGTAGGGATATTTCAACTACCCTCAAGCTCGATCATTTACGCTAGTTCAAAGTAACAGTTAACTATACCCGGGCCCCAAATGTCAACAATTAGACTCTTACGTATTCGTGCACCCTAGATAATTATATATGCTTTTATACCAATACATAATCAAAAATTTGACTTGGAGTTTTTTCTTTAGGTCACCTATTATATTTATCATGTTGTTGGAAATAGTTAGAGCTATACTTTTAAGGCTTTATGCATAGTTGCTTATAGTTGTCGATAGAAGATCACCTGCATATGCTTATGATGCAGCTCACCGAAATTGACAGACATAAAACTTTTTACCTGCAGCCATTTTTTTCAACCCTAATGAAGTTATCCACCAACAACACTAAATATAATTTTAAAAACGTAAATCGATAGAAAAATGGCCAAATAAATTACTACATTCTTATTTTTCCTTTTTGGCTTGCGTTGTGAAGTCCCTAAGCTTTCAAATATAGGCTTTTTTCACATCCGTCCCATTTTATTACACATAGTAAGAGTATGTAATAATATGTATGTATATGCATGCACAAAGTCAGGTACTAATACCCATGTGCATAAATAGTACCTCATACAGTATTTATGCATATGTGCATACACTAATATAGAAATTCCAAATCGTCGATCCGTCCCCCTACTATGTATGTCGTGTCAATTGAGCCTTAGGCAATCCTATAGTTGTTCGCTTGTGGGCGTTTGGACGCGAGTGTAATAATCTATCTGTAAGTATTTATATAAGGTCATTCCCGAGTTATGATTCTCAAAGTAAGGAAGACGAACTCAAATTAATCTATAATGTAATACACATTTATAAAATAGCTGTTGAAGAGACCGGAGAAGAGAAAGAAGAGATATAGCTAGTTAATTTTTACATTAAATACACAGATTATATATTATTTATAAACTATATAGTACTTATACTATACTCTATATAAAAATAAGAGTAAATCACTCAAAAAAAGGATAAAGTCATCCGTTTAAGACCCATTTAACCTATTAAACCCCGCACCATATGTCTATACATACTCATCTCTTTAGAAAATCTAGGGTATCTCTATAAGTCCTTGTTTGAGAGACTTGCATATGGATCCTTTAGCATTTTAGCTTGAGTTTAGCTGAATTCAGGGTAAGCCCTTTTTGGTTATATTAATACTTTTCTTTCATTTCCTTTGTTCTTCAAGTTTTTAGTTTTATAATAGTTATCTTTGATGACACTCTAAGGTCACCAATAGGTTCTTAATTATTTAAATTTACAATATATATGCAATAGTATTTTAACACAGTATTAACAATCGTTGAACTGGATATTTATAACTCATATAATATTACTTTACTTTTAATTTACAATTACACAAATATATACAAATATCACGACGTCAAAGCATCAATGCTTAATTTTTCTCACTCCTATAGCATATGCGCACATTAATTGTGCAAACATCCTCAGTAATAATAATCTCTTAGGATATAATATACGTAAATGATTCATGTCCAAGCCAATAATAATGGGTATTTCTTCCAAACTCCTTACCTGCTTCACTTAATTATAGCGCTGTATACGTATTGTTGATTAAGGACATCATCATCTTTCAAAGGTGAAATAGCAAGCGACTTACGTCAACTCCCACAATATTTGTCTCTATTTTTCATTTTGAGTCCAAAACGTACCGGTCAGCATTCAGTATCTATATCTTTCTTAAACAGTAGGATCTCTTTGCGAGAATTTGAAGTATCAAATTGAAGAAGTAAGGTGCCAGTGTAAGATTATATAGGTCAACACTAGTTAGTCGATATGAAAAGCACTGTAGATATAACTGTAATGCCCTACAATATCATAGTGTTTACCATTTGGTATAAAGGAGGTATATAAGTATTGTGTAACTGTGTAATATTACAATCAAGGATTAGGGGAGTAATTAGATTGCTTTCACAAGTCTCAGCAAGTTGGATTATTGTTAAGGACTACAGTTCCAGCCATTTTATTTAAAGAAGGATTTAATTTAGATTTGTATACGTAGATAAATATAATTGTAACATAATTAATCAAGAAATAATAAAATTTGAATGTAGAAAATAAATAGATAAATACAAATATAGAACATATAAGTAACACAATTAATTACAAAATAATAAAGTAGGTTTTTGTTGATTAATTTATTTATTTGGGGTTGCTTCTTTAATTTTTTTTTTTTTTATGATCGGATACAACCTTTCTGATTTCTAAATTAAATATGGTACCAATTCGCTCATCAAACTTTTCTGAAATTCCAGATAAAATATTTTTCATTTCAATAATTTGTTCATTGTAATCTTTCTTTTCACTTAATATAAGACTCAGATCAGTTGCAATCTTGTTTGCTATCTCTATCTCCAAATGAAGAAGTAGCTTGGTTTATCATTCGAATGTGATTACTCAAATTTAACTCATTAGATAGTTGGGAATTGGTATCTTTCAACTCACCAGTGATATTTTTGAGTTCTGTCAGTTCATTTAGGGTTGATAATTTTTCTTCTTTTAAAGAAGATTGTTCTTTTTCATTTTTTTCATTTTTTGAAAAAATATTAATGATTTTATTAATTTCCAAGGTAATTAACGTAGCTTTTATAGATTTAGCTAAATAGTAAATTAGTTGAGCCAATTATTAAAGCTTGAAAGAATCAGGGAAAATTTTGAAATTCGTTTTTCAATGTGAAGGAAGCTTCTTCAAATATATTGCCCATTTCGGTACCTTTGTGTGCTTCTGACATTGCTGAGAAAGAAGAAGAATAATAAATAAGGAATTAAAAAGAGCTATATAACTTATACCTTACATATTTACTATCATCACTAATGACGCTGAAATGCAATAAGCTCATACATTATATTTTTATTCATATGTAGAAGTACACATGATGGAGATGATATGCATATGCACAGGATGGAGTCTCCGACTTGAAAAAGTATTCAAGTCTCCAAAGAGGTTGAAATACCTAACACAATAATAAGCTATTTTAATTAATGACCAATCGTTGAGTGTCAAATAATCTTGGAAACCTTTTTTGGATACATGTTTTAAATGTGTATTTTGTTTTGTTTTAAGTAAATCAGCCCCACTGGAACTTATTCCATTACCTAGGCTCTAATAAAAATTAACTAATTAACAGAATATTAATGGCTAGTATTTGGCTACACAAATATATGGTGATTTTAAGAAATTCATAATTAAGGGTTTATAACAGTACATTTTAATCGGTTATATTGATATGGAAAAGATTGTTCCGTTTTTATTTGCAATTACCATCAATGCTGCTTATCGATATGTAAGTGCATGTGGATGCATATTCGAATTTTTGAATTGAAAATGATTATAAAAGATCTAAAGCTTGTTTGTGCAATATTTTCACAGTAAGAACCCCTTGATATTAAGCTGAATGAAACTACTTAGTGTTATATATATAGAAATGAATGATCAGTATGTATCAAAGTTCTAAGTGCCTGTTTCTCCCAGTTACGCCAAAAAGCCAATTGACTTTTAAATTTGTGTTTAGTCTATTAGCTGTACGTGTACACTATATTATCTCAGTTTTTATGGTGTTAAAATGTTATGGGATGCTGCTACAAAATCAAAAAATATTCATGGTGGTATTGCATTATTAGATCTTTTAGTTTTTTATGATGGACCTTTTAAATTTACCGGTACAAATTTTGCGATTTCTGTTACTGAAGCGTATAAAAACGTATTTACACTTAAAAAATGAAATGAAAATGAAAATGCAAGTGATTCTGAATTAATTTATGAAAAATGAAAAAGTTCAGATAATGCATTTTCAACACCACCAACTTCAAAACATAATAATGAACTATTACCAATACTTATGCATCCTGGTAAAAAGTTAGAAGATGCTTTACAAAATATGTGTGATTTATTTCCAAATAACGCACTTTGGATAGATTAAAAGGTTGTATTCTTTCTGGTAAAAAAAATTTACGAAGCAATTCCTGGTATTTGATGTTAATACGTTATTAGTTCCTATACATCAATATGAAAAAGCACCCAAGTTTAAGGGTTCCAAAATTTAATTACTATTGATGGTTAGTCCTGGATCAATACTAAGTAGAAATCCAACCAATTTATCAAATGATTTAAAATGCATCAAAGTTTACGTTTAATTACATATTATTATGTAATCTAGGTATTACGTATTACATAAGAGTTGAAGTAGCTGCTGTCTAATGAAATATTACTAAATAACATATAAAACGTTTTCTAACCTATCTAAATATTATTTTTTAGTAGTTTGTATGCCCTCCTTTTGCTTCTACAACTCGGTTTAGTCGTTTTGTCCTGGATGCGATCAGCATGTCAAAAAGATATTGATCTAGACTATCCCATAACTCTCGTAATATTTCTAAAATATGATTCTTGATATTCTTGATATCCTTCTACTGTAGCTAATTTTAGGTGTTGCTTTACTATTTCGATTTTGAGGATGAGACACATGTTTTTCAATGGGATTTAGGTCTCGAGAGCTCACAAACCAAAGTAATTGTTTCAGTTGATTTTCCACCTCTATTTTTTGATTTATAAATTAATGGTCTTGTAATGAACCAAGACGCATCTTGCAGTTTCACCGTAGGTATGACCTAAGCCGACCAAATAAACCCGATACTACGTACTTCTCCCCTGAAATCAGACGAGTCAGTTATTTTTCGAATGGTCGAAATATATGAAAGGTTCAATGAGATATTCTAAAATAAAAATTATAAATGTTTTACGCAAAAATTTTCCGCCTGATGACATTATTCTGCTGGCAATTCATATTTGGTGGTTACATTATTGTTTTGGTTGATAAGTGAAGATTAATACATGTATTAGTTTTGTTGGTTCTGTGGATTGATTTTGTTGTGGGAAATGTGGCCGAAGATTTAATGAATAGGGTGGGCGATAATTATTCATCATCATGGCTGAGCAGTGGGCATTAATGCAAAATGTGGCGGAGTAATAGTTCGAAATATGGTCGAGTATTTGGTCTTCTGAAGCCCGATTATTCTATGCAGAATATGGCCTAAATTAAGTGTGAATACGGTAATTTAAATTTAGTGCTCAAAAAAAAGTTGATTATCGTGGTAAAATTTTGATTTGAAGATTCAGAAGGTCTCTGCAAGTCGTTATCAATTGAAACTCAGTAAAAGTCACATTAGAGATTGGTTTCCTATTCTCGATAATCTAATTACGGATTAACTATCCTTTTGCTAAATTTACTATGATGATCATGATATGAGAACGACGGGAAGAGCCACTCACTGAGAATTTAAATCAAATAAATTAGATACTAAGCTCCTAACCGATGAAAAACGGTCTTTTGGTTGTTGAGTAAGACTTTTATGTTTAAGATCCAGCCAGCTGGTGGCAAATTGTGGCAATGAGCATTATCGAAGAATGTAAAAAAAATGTGGGGTGGTAAGAATAAAGAAATAAACCAAAAATATAAATCTTATCATTTTACATCGATATCAACATCAAACATAAACATAAAAAAATGCCACAATCATCAGCAGCATCATCAGATATACACAATCTCATAAATAATTCTTTTTTTTTAGTCCTGGTGGCTTTATTATTTCCTCCTTTGCCTGTTGTCATCTGTGTTGGTTTCTCAGCTGATCTCATCATCAATATTTTACTTTGTATTCTGGGTGGATTTCCTGGTTTAATTCATGCCTGGTATATTATTTACAGAACAAACAAACAACAATCATATCTTCCAATTGTGGAACAACAATCAAATCGTGAGAATCAACAGGTGTCTGGACAGATTTCTGGTGGATATGTTGGTGGTTATGGCGCCACCCAAAATAACCAACACAATCAACCCATTCAAAAAAATCAAAACAATCAAAACAATCAATCAAATGAAGATAATGAAGCAGGTCCTTCTACACAACCTCCTCCTTATGCCCCTCCAGCAAACAACTCTCTTTTCTTAGATAACAAGCATACTTAATATATTAAATATATAATTATATCTTTACATAACCCGTCTTTTCGATACCTTTGTACTCCCAGTACTACTACTACCAGTACTAGTACCTTCCTTACTTGCAATCCTTGTAGTCCTTGTAGCAGGAGTCTGTTCGGAAATCCTTTGAAACCCATTCCCAATCAAAAATGAAATAGCACTAACTATCCCAAAAGTGAATGTGAATGTTCCCAGAGCAAGACTTGCATACGTTATACCAGATATTGGATCATTTGTAACTGTTTCAATTGGATCAATTTGAAATTTAACATAGTATGCTCTTAAATCTTCAATAAATTCTTTAAAAACAAGCTTTAAAATATCAAAGAATGGTTCGTCTTCTTTTTCTTGTCCATCAGTTGGTGGTAAATCAGGTTCAATGTTAGGTTTTGGTGCCGTTATTTTAGCATCTTCCTCTTCAAGTCTTAATTTTGGTAAAAAAGTTTTATTACCAATAAATTCTGCATCTTTAGTTGAATGTCCAAGATAAATATTATCAAATAAAATATTTGATTCCATTGTCCATAATTCAAATCCAATACCTCCAATAGGTTCTAAATTTGATGGTGTTCTATCTCTAAAATAATCAGGATTTGGGATTTTTCGTGGTTCCCATTCTCCTTTATAATCAGGATTAGGGATCAATGGTGCTTTCCATTTACCTTTATATAACGGATTTTTAATTGTTGGTCGGGCCCAAATACCACATCCATGCTTTTCACACTCTGGATTATAAATTTCAGGTTCAATCCATTCTCCATCTTCTTCATCATTCCAATAATCAGGTTTAATTGCAGTTGGATCACTAATATATTCCTCCATTTCTTCATCCCAATCGTTTGGCTTTACTGCATTGGGGTCTGGAATTTGATATGGTTGCTCTTCATCCCAATCCTCTGGTTTAATTGCTTTTGGATCCCTAATTTTCTTTAATTCAACCCAATCTGTTGGTTTCACATCATTAACATCATCAATTTCTTCTTCTGAATCTAAAGATGGTTTTAAAATCTTAGGATTTAATAAATTTCCGGCTTTTGCAACTTCTCCATTAATCCTAATTTGAAAATCTTGATTAGGTTCAATTATTAAAGTATATAAAACGCTTAATTTTGTTGATTTACTCATTGGTGGATTATTTAAATGTTTTTCTTCATATTTACCAGTAAATGGATTTTTTCTTCTTATAATAAAATGAACTTTATTCATTGATCCACATTTATCTGGTCCAAACATTACTTGATATGATGAATCATCATTAAAATTTTCAGGATTAAAAGTTAACCCAGTTTTTTCATCTTTAGCACTTAATAATTTAATATAAGCACCACCACATTGTAAACCATTTTGCGTTTTAACTTCATATTGTAAAACTAATGTATCTTTAGAATTATCAAAATCTTGAGGTAATTTATAGCTAATAGCTGCTTTTGTTGCACTTGATTTTAAAACCAATCCAAAATCTTTTTCAAAACCAGGATAAGTTATTGGTTCTTCAATTTTCCATTTCCCATTATATGAATTTTCATTATTTTTATTATTATTATCTTTAAATAATGATCGAATCCATTTCTTTTCAGATCTAATTTTATTTGAAAATTGTTCAAAAAATGGTGCTTTTATATTGTTAAGTGGCTAAAACTTTCAGTATTAATATTAAATTAAAGATATATTAAGAAAAAGCGAGTAAGAAAAGAACTTACTGTGAATTCAGGTCTTTCGATTGCAAAAACGTAAGAATTTAAATAAATTGAACTAATTAAAATCCCTAAAATATTTAATTTCATCCTTCAAATACCAAATATAAATTAAGTGTTGAGATAAACTAGAAGATGACAGATTGATATTTCGAGAAAAATCCATGGTGGGGTTTGTCATGTGACAACACATCTAGAAGCCTATTATTTTGCGCATATTTACTATGTTGATAAACGAATTTCATTCACTTTTTTGTAGCGGATACTTAGGACATCCATGAAGTAGAGCCGATATGCCATATGATCGCAATTTTGCAAGAGGATAGTCAACAAAATTTTGTAAAGCGCTTATGACAGACTCCACGACTTAATTTAAGCTTGAATTCTTGAGAAAGTTCATGGATTGATATTTAAAGGAAAACTTGCTTTAACTTATGGACTTACTAGATATGTTAATGTATCATACAAGATGGTTGTAACATGTACCCATTAACCTGAAGACCCCAGTTCAAACTTCACCTGTAATAATATGATAAATTCGGCAGTTACAAAAAAGAACCGCGAGTTGATATACTTTCTCGTCTTTTAGAAATATTTGAGAATGGCTGTGTTGTCACCCTAGAGAGGTTTATGGACTTTTAATGGAAAACCCCGGCCAAAATAAAGAATAGTCTCCTCGATTATGTCCACCACGATGCAAATATAATGGTCACTCAACTGTGAAGCTACTCTCGCCCACATGGTGTAATAGTATTCAAGCTTCTCACTTAAGTTCGGCCACCTTGCATTTATGTCCAACAAAATGATTAGCAAAACATGTTCCCTCCATCTTGATTCAAAGCATGAACATTTAGTTTGTTCGATACTTCTACATACATCATAACTGTCGATGAAATTTTCATCCAATAACTTCAACAAATAGTATTTATTCAATATATTAACAGATAGTGATTTAGCCGATGACAAACTGAATTTTTTTAGCGGTTCTAGAGGATTATTTGATTGAACCAGGAGATAACTTGATTTATCTCAATATTAATAAAGCATTTGAAGATTATGTCACTGAAGATGCACATGGAGAGTTTTCGTTAGATCTAGAGTTAAAGTTCATCAAACAAACAGTTCAATTAACATTATTAAATACAAATTGAGAATCGAGTAGAGTAGAAGAAGCGAGGCAAATATGTTTGAAGAGGATCCAACGGTTTTGATGATACGGAAAGAGAGAAACTTATTGCACTTAAAAAAGAAGAAACCTTCCAACTTTGAATTAAAAACAAAGGAACTCGTAAAAACAGAGTAGTCACTTCAACCCTTATCTTGAGTAGTAGTGACATAACTTATATTAAGTAATGTTATTGAAAGCCAATGGAAATACCTCACAATCGTATGACCTGAACTGAAAAAATATGCATCATTGTGCCTAAGCCTTATGGAAGTTGATAGAATGTAGCATAATATGTTGGATTGTGAGAAATTGTGCGCCTTTGCTTATGAGTATAGCTATAGGGAAGAGCAGTCATTAATATATTTCAGAATTCAAATAAACATTATTTTACTTAGGACTATCGATTAAATGATATTGTTCCAATAAAAGATAGAAAACTCGATTTATTATTACATAAAATCTGTTAACTAATTCTTTAATTTAAACAGGACTCATTTCCCTTTGATAATAAGGCTGTGAATTAAGTGCTAA
The DNA here is from genome assembly GCA_001600815.1 of Alloascoidea hylecoeti. Taxonomy (NCBI): domain Eukaryota; kingdom Fungi; phylum Ascomycota; class Alloascoideomycetes; order Alloascoideales; family Alloascoideaceae; genus Alloascoidea; species Alloascoidea hylecoeti. The sequence continues at coordinate 142,515 of BCKZ01000019.1, read as the reverse complement.
GTGTAAGTAAATCATCATCAATGTCGATAAGATATTTATATGTTATCAAGCAATCAATTGTATATCAAATCGTCTACCATAAATAAATCAAGGAATATTGTGAACAAAAGACTAGGCCATGTAGGATTCACAACAATCAAGAAACTTTTAAAAGATTTTAAGAACATAGTATTTAACACGTTTGAGAGAGTTCATCATTTTTGGTTGGGTTACTGATTATTAAGTTTTCGACTAAAGGGTATACCGGCGGGGTTAGATAGATACCTTATTTTATTCTGAGAGTTTGTGTTTTCATTTTGATATTTGTTGTATCTTAGTCTCTTTCCTTAAATTTTCACACATCATATATATTAATATTAATATTAGTCATCTTATAAGACTTTAGGTGAAATTGTGGATAATATTTTGTTTTTGTGCAATAAGTAACAAGAATAAAGTCAATTAATACTTTTTCAATAAATTAACAGCTAATTTGAATATTAGATCTTTAAGTGTTTTTGTGAAAATTTATTGGTAAGTAATCTCATGTAATTTTGGCCATGGTGATTACTATTATCAGTAGCAAGAAAATATCATTCAACTTGTTATTTAAAATGATTTAGCATATATAAATACCAATTATTCAAAAATGATTTTAAAATATATAGGAACTCAATGTTAATAAAATCTACCAGAGAAGTTTAGTTTAACATAACCATTTCTATAAACTATATATATATATCAAATGGTATTTGCTCTGTTCATATTAATTACACTATAAATAAAACTTGTGAGAAGTATCGGTCCATATTTATATCATGAATTACAACTATCGATGAAGTTTTTTATCTGATGAGTTCTACAAACAGTGTTTAATCGATGTATTAACAAGTGTTGATTTCACCGGTGAACAAATTGAATTTTCATTCAAACTAGCGGTTATTTAATCATCTTGTTTTGGAGGTCTACTCAATTTTATAAGATGTTTTGGTGGCGATAATAAGTATAATCTAAATTTAAAGTTCATCAACAAACAGCACTTTTAAAAGGGAATCTCCTAATCTCTCTTGAAAATAGAATAAAACAGTTAAGTAGAGGTAGATGAGAAAAGACACAGATATTCAATGAAAATTCAACGGTTGCTGTTGACAAGTTATTTCACTTGAGATAAACATATATTATTAGATCGTATTAGGATAAGTAGTTTAACTATACATACAGAATATGATATCTAGTTATATTCATACTGTGATGTTGGTGATTGACCTAGTAAGCTTGTTTTAGGGTAGTCCTATATGTAATAATATGAAATATTAATTAGTAACCTTATTGAAAGTCGAATGAAATACCCATATGCATTAAACGTTAACTCAAAAAAAAAAGAATATAGATTACTATAGAAGTTGATATAATATAGTATTATATGTGTGTCTACCTATAAATTAGTATTATTATAGGAGACCAGCAACATAAACATAAAGATATTTCAGAATTCAAATGAACAATATTTTACTTAAGACTATTAATTAAAATGAAACTTCTAAAAAAAAGATAGAAAACTCGATTTATTATCAGATAAATCTGTTAACTAATTCTTTTAATTTAAACATGAATCATTTTCCTTTAATTGAAAAAAAGGAAAAAAAAAAATCCTGAGTGTTCATAAGGTAAAAATCATCATTAATATCGATAAGATTATTATCCCAAAGTTCACAATATAAGAAGTTATCTAGAACCCCACACTTTCACCATTTAAAATATAATAGAATACAATCCAATACAGGAATTGATTATAAAGATTCTAAACCCAAACTTTGCTTTAGATGCGGCTCAACTGAACATTCAACGGATGATTGTATTTTAAAACAAATCTCATATGGATGAGCCTGTTGAAGTGTCAAAGAAGTTTAGACTGTGTTATAACATTTTGGAGCCATGCATATTCTAAAACAAAAAAGTCAAAATCTCAATTACGTAGATGATGTTCTAATCTGTGCCAAAAGAAGGATAAAATAAAATAGATGAGAGAAGAAGGAGAATGTTTAAACCCCTGGATGACTAATCAAGATAGTTAGTACTTCTAATACAACAACACAATTCAAAATGATATGATCACTGGAATCAATAGCTTGATCAAATTAGGCACTCCCGTTTGCTAAAAGAAGTGATATATTTTTTATATTTTATTTTATCCAGATGAGGAGTATATATTTTTCCATTCAGAATTCGCCGTTTTGTAGAGAGAATTTCGCCACTCGGAAATACACCTAGTACAGCGGGTCATACGGCCACTCGATTCGGGTACAAAATACCATATTATTTAAACATACCAATTATTTAAAAAGTAAAATTTTAAAATATAATTACAGGAATTCAATGTTCACAAAAAAAAAAAAAACTACTAGAAATCTGCTGGATGCTATAACACATCATTATGTGAATAAGATTCTCAATAACAAGGTAGAGGGAACATACTCTCGATTTAGATCTATAGTAATTTATATGGTTCTCCATAGGATGTTAGTTCCACCATAAATAAACTTGTTAGCTATGATTCAAAACATGAACATTTATGTATTGTTCGATACTTATACATACATCATAACAATAACTTCAACAAATAGTATTTATTCAATATATGTATGACAGATTTTTTTAGCGGTTCTAGAAGTTTAAATTTATGTATGTTTAATCTCAATATTAATAAAGCATTTAAAGAATATGCAAATGGAGAGTTGTTCTAGATCTAGATTTAGATTTAAAGTTCATCAAGCAAACAGTACCATCGACATTTTTAAACGGGAGTCTCTCTTGATAATAGAATATATACTAGGAAAAAAGAGAAAGAAATTCAATTAAAAATCCAACCAACGAGAAAAAGTTCACAAGAGGGAAACCTTATTGTACTTGATGTGTAAAAATAAGATCAAAAAAGAACAACTTCAATTTTGAACAGAAAACAAACGAGAGTATATGAGACTTGTATTATGATAAGTAGTTTCTATAAACAGAATATATATTCATATTTGGTTGTTTGTTGTTTTAGTAAATATTGATTTTGAGTGAGCAACTTCTCTAAATAACCTTGTATTTAATACTACACACGTTTAAGAAAAGATAATTGTGTAGATGAGGGAGTAGAATTGATATCTTTTATTCTGTGATTACCTTGATTATCTCGATTATGCTAGATGGTTGTTTGCCCACTTACCGAAACTTTATCAAGAACCTATATATAATAAGCATTCTCATAATTTGAATGTTGATCAATGATAAAGATGAAAAGAAACGAATCTTCTTGTTTAAATATTTGTTTATCTACTTGTTGTATACTATAAATATACTTGGAAATGAAGAATGAATTAAACCATGATTTTCCCCAGAATGAAGATGCATTCCCCCCCAAATACAAGGTAAAAAAAAAATATATAAGATTTAGATAAGAAAAAGAAAAAGAAAAAGAAACATCATCAAACAAAAATAAACGTACAAATAGAAAGAAAAAAAAACACCCCTTTATTTACAGAACAAAAATAAAAATGAAAATAAAAATAAAAATAAAAATGAAAATGAAAACAGCCTTCAAAATAAAACAAGTCCACCCAATAAAAATAAACTATTTATTAAAAATGTAAAAAAATATAAATGATGTTGTAAGATTTACATTTTTTTACGCTAAAGTAAAGTTTGTATGTAAATTTTGGTTTTAGATTTTTACATTTTGTTTTTCTTCTTCTTACCATTCACTTTTTAAAAATGCCTGACTTTGAACATAAAAGTCCAACTGAGCCACATTCTCAACATCAACATCCTCATTCATCGCCAACAAATCAACATTCAAATGTAACTACAAATCCGAATGGGAATCAAGGTCAAGGACAACCTCAACAACAAGTTAAAGGAGGTCGATTTTCATGGGTTAGGAAATTAGTATCAAATTCAAGTAATTTAAATACACAAAAAGTAACTCGTCGTTCACATATAAATCATCATTCTTATAATCTTGAGAATACTATTGATTTTAATACAACGTCAACATCAAATATAAATACAAATGAGAATATAAATATAAATGAAAATGAAAATGAAAATGAAAGTGGTAATAAGAATGGGAATATAAATCAAATTCAAATTCCAAAATCATTTAGCAGTTCAAATTTAGTTCATTTAAATGATAATTTTTTAAAACAGTCAATTAAAAAACCAATTAAGAATAAATCAAGATCAAGAAAACAAACAAAACAAACAAAAATTAAAAATAATAAGCATCATCATCATAATAATAATAAAAATAATAATAAGAATAATAAGAATAATAATAATAATAATATTAATAATAATAATAAGAATAATAATAATAAAGGTAAGGCAAAAGATGAAACATTAATTAAACAAAAACAAATCCATAATCATGGATATGAATATGAAAATGAATATGAAAATGAAAATGAATATGAAAATGAATATGAAAATGAAAATGAAAATGAAAATGAAAATGATTATGATTATTTATATGATAATGATTATGATAATGATTTTAATAATCAAAGTCAATTATTTTATTCACCAGAACAATTACAAATTTCAACAGATTTTTTTTATGGATCATCAAATTTACCACCAAGTTTTAAAAGATCACAATCACAATGTTCAACATTACCATTATTTAATTATAATATAATTGATGATAAGAATAATAACTCAAATAGTATTAGGAATTATAATGATCAAAGTGATCAAAGTGATGATGGAGAGAATGAAAATGTTGAAGATGGAAGGGATGATTATAGTCTTGGAAAAAGCTGGAAAAGATCAAAATCTTTAGAAGAGTTGAGTACTACTAGTGTTTTATCATGGAGTACAAGTAATAATAAAAGTTTTGTTAGTGCAAGACAATCATTTAATAAAGATGATGATGATGATGATGATAATGATAGTGATAGTAATGATGAGAATGAAAATGATAAGAAATTAAAGGTTAAAGAAGAAACAGTAAAACTAACAAATATTTTACATAATGAAAAAGAAAATGAAAATGAAAATGAAAAAGAAAAAGAAAAAGAAAAAGAAAAAGAACAAGAACAAGAAAAAGAAGACGAAGACGAAGACGAAGACGAGTCAAGTAATGTTAAAACACCAAGGAGTGTTACATTTGGAGAAATGTTATGTAAACAATCATCACCATCAACATTAGAAGAAACAGAAACCGAACCAGAGTTTAAAGAATCCACATCATCATCAAATGAACATAATGGACAATCATTTAAGAGCAATCGGATTAAAATCAAAACGTCATCAATATCATCATCATCAACGTCAGAAACGTCGACATCGACATCGACATCCAATATAAATAAAATTGCAGAATCGAGTTCGAACGCGAACGCGAACGCGAACGCGAACGGAGATAAGCCGACGCCATCAATATCACATAACTCAACACGATCTCGATCGATTCGATATAACTATAACTCATCGCTACTGCCGTTGACGTTTGCGAACAATCAAAATATGAACCGCTCAACAACCAACTCGATAAGATCGAACAAATCGAGCAATTCGCTAGCCTCGTCGACGGTGACACAGTCGACATCGCTGTCCCTGTTTTCCAACGATGGGGCATCCACGTCGCCGACGGTGCTGACGCAGGTCACCTACGGAACGTTCAACACGTTCAACACGTTCAACACGCACTACACGACGAGCATCATGAACAGCGGGAGCGGGCACGGGCACGGGGGGGCGGGCACGGGGGCGGGGGTGGACGACGCTAGTGTGATCACGCTGGCCAGCAGCACGCAGTTCACGAGCCGGAGGTACAGCCTGGACACGCTGGCGAGCATCAGGGCCATTGCCCCCGCGAGCATTAGGAGCTTTGAGGAATAGATAGCGAGGATAGATAATTAAAATACTGTACTGTTGTACTCCGGAAGCACCGGCTCCCGAGCGAAAACTTTTAGAATGTGGCGACGTTTATGACCGACGGTCTCCTGTCCTCAGATCGAAGGTCGGAGATACACGCTGCGTTGCTGTCCCACGGTCGCACCCACGCGCGCGGGCCGGCTGGGGTCCGTGCGCGGGGAGGGCGGCATCCAGTTCCTCCACTCGGGGAACGACGCCAGCAGCGTGGTTGTGTGCTGGAACGGGAGGATGGGAGTACAAGCGGCCCTTTATAGGAGGCGGGGGGGTGTGGGTGTGTGGGTGTGCGCCCGCTACTACCGGCCGACGCTCTCTTTCTTCCTCGTCGCAACTTCTTCTCTCGCTTAATCTGAACACCCGGCCGTCCTGTGTGAGATGCGGTTTGACCAAGAAAGCGGGCCGGCGACCCTCATCCGCTCCCACTGTCTCCCCTCGCCCTCGCCCCCGCCCCCGCCCGTCCGCGGCGCCCCCGTCCGCCACGCTGCTCAGCCTCGCGATGCCGTCACGTGGATCTCCCCCTCGCTCGACTGCCACACGACCCTCGCGCTCGACTCCTCCCTCACGCTGCTGGCCCCCACCTCCCTGCTCCACCTCGGCTCCCTCCTGTCCGGCTTGCACGCGGATGCTGAACTGGTCCTGATCCTGGCCAACCATTCCATCGGCCTAAATTCCATTGTCTTGGACCGAATCTCCAAGGTCCAAAAACAATCACTCCCGAAATCCCAGTTCTATCTGATTTTGGTGGATTCGGACTTCAGGTATTTAAACCACAACTGTTTTCTAATTTCTTCCCACACTAAAATCTACATTTCCTCTATAATCAATTATGAATCAACTACCCCTTTACTTTTGAAACTAGTTGAAAATTTGTCAAATAATGGTATACCAACAAGATTGATAAACCAATCGGATTTTTCTAAAATTTCTTTTGACTTATTAATTCCAAAATTATCAATTGATTTATTATCAACTATTTTTGAAATTTCAATTCCTTTTTTAAAAAATATCCTTTTGTCAACTTCTACTGAAAATAGTCATCAAAAACATAAGAATAAAGAAAATATCTTATTAAAACCAATATTTAATGGTTTATTAATTGAATTATTAAATATTTATCAAAAAATTAATGGTTCAAATTTAAATTCAAATTTAAATTCAAATTTAAATTCAAATTTAACTTTAAAAGATTTAAAAGAAAAAATTTTAAAATCATCAACAAATTTTCAAAATATTGATTTAAATTCTTTATCTTTAAAAATTCAATCATTATCTTCATCATCATCATCATCATCATCTTCATCATCTTCATCATCTTCTGAAAATTTAATTTTAAATTTAAATTCTTTAACAAATGAATTACAATATAATTTAATTAATAATTTAAATCCATTAATTGATTTATCCTTTTTATCAATATTATTTAAAAGTGATGAATTTAATTTAAATTGTCCTTATTTAGAAATTTTTTATATTATTTTAAAACAATATCAATTAATTTATTTAAAAAAATCTTTATTTTTAATTCCAAAAATTTTAAATGACTTAAATAATAATAATAATAATAATAATAATAATAATAATAATAATAATGATGATGATGTAAATGAAAAATTAAAAGAAAAAGAAGATTTTTTAAATAAAAGAGAAATTTTATTAAATCAAAAAGAACAACAATTAAATAATTTACAATTACAATTATCTCAATATCAATCTACTCCATCTCCTCAAACTCAAAATGGTAATAGTAATGGTTATTTATCAACAAATAATCAACAATCTTATTTCACACCAACAAATCAAAATCAAAATCAAAATCAAAATCAAAATCAAAATCAAAATCAAAATCAAAATCAAAATCAAAATGATTATTCAAGAGCTCCATCAATTTCACAATCACAATATACATCAAATGATATATCAACAACATTACCAATCCTAACACCACAACAAGCTAAAAATTTTGATATTATGTCATTTACTGGTAGAAGACATCGTCATGATTCAATTTCTTTAATGAATTATAATAACAATAAATCAAATAGAGGATCAGTTGTTAGTAATAAAAATAGAAGTAAAAGTTATACAGATGTTAAAAGAAGTTTTAACTTTTATGATCCAAATTTAAAAAATATTAATGATAATTCAGGAGATTTTAATAATAATTTAGATTTAAATTCTTTAGGAATTGTTGATTTAGGTACAACTAGTGATAGATATGGTTCTGTTGATACTGGTAGAAGATTATCAATTCAAAGAAATAATTCTCAACAACAACCACAATCATTACAACAACAAAGAATTGTTCAAGGGAAAAGAAGATCTTCTCCTATGTTTAATAATCAGATGCAAATGAATCAAATGAATCAAATTAATCAAATGAATGGTAATCAAAATGATAATTATCAATATCAAGCTTCATTAATTAGTAATAATAGAAAACATAAATCTTATGGTGGTACTACTCAACCAATGATACCATTTAAACATACAAATGGAAATGTTAATGGAAATAATATTCCATTAAATCAACAACAACAAAAACAACAACAATTAAGAAATTCAAATATTAATGAATCAATTGTAATTTCTCCAATTGGTACAAGTTCAAATAATTCATCATCAATTGGTTCTGGTTCTGGTTCTGGTTCTGGCTCAAATTCAAATGGTAATAATAATCAATTAAATAATGGTACTAATTCAACAACTCCTTCAACTGTTTTAGAATTTGATATTAATATTAATGAAAATAGAAAATCAATGCCTATTATTTTAAATGATGGTAATAATTTAACTTCAAATGGAATTGAAATTGAAAATAGAAAATCTATTCCAATTGTTTTAAATGATGAAAAAAATTTAAGTTTAAGTAAAACTAAATCAAAAGAAAAGAAAAAATTATTTGGTTTTGGTAGAAGAAGAAAACATTAATTAATAAATTCAATATTCAATATTTTTAAAGGGTTTTTTTTTATTTATTTTTATTTATTTTTATTTATTGATTTCATATTTTATTTTTAAAAATCATTATAAAAAAAAAAAAAAAAAAAAAAAAAAATATTTCATTATAAATATTTTCATCAATTATAAATAAAAA
>BCKZ01000019.1:0-133279 GCA_001600815.1 Alloascoidea hylecoeti | reverse complement strand
AATTAAAAGGAAAAAAGTGATTGATATTTCTTTATTTTTATGAATTTTTTTATGAATTTTTTTAATTTGATTTTGTTTGAATTTGCATTGATTTGAAAATGCGTTGGGATATAATATAGGGGGCTTTAGCTAATTATACTAACTAAATTAATTATTGATAAATAAATAATAATAGCATTATAATGTTAATCAATTTCATTTAAACAAAATTTGATTTAATTTAATTTAAAAAAGAAAGATTAAGAGATTCAAAAAGATTTCATAAGATAAAATACAATGTTATAATTGAGGGACATAAGATGTTAATAAAGGGAATAATAATAAAAGGAAGGAAGGAATGAGATTTTTTTTTTTTATCAATTCATTTCATATATATATATATATATATATATATTTTTTTTTTGATTTTATATTTTCAATGTTTTTGTTTTTTTTTTTTTTTTCTTTTCATTTTTTCATATAGCTATAATTTATTTTATTATTTCAATACTCTTTTTTTTTTTTCAATTTTTTTTTTTTTTTCATTTTTTTACAATTAATATTGAAGTTGGTTTAATTATATTATAATTGAATTAAGTATAGCTATAGGTAATATTTAAACATAATTTTGTTTGCGATTTTAATTGATCGATATGTAGTGTGCTATACTTACTCATAATTATAGATAGAGAATAAAATATAATGCTTTATACTATATATTTCTTACAAATTAAACCTCATCATAATAATCATTAAAAAGTTTTGGCTTTTATTAAAAGTTAAAGAATCAAATCCTATAATTATAAATGATTTTATTATAGTTATTATTAAAAGCGCCTCGTGTTCAAATTATCTCTCTATCTAAGCTTAGATAATGCAAATTATTACTATTTTATACGTTATCAGACTTTATCTTATGCATTTATGTTCCTAATTCATAAAAGACATCCTCGACCTCATCCCCATTCTCTACCTTTTTATAATACAAGGTTTTTTTGGCTTTTAAGTATTCAAATTTGTTCCTCATAGAGAACTTTGTAATTGATGTACTCATGTTACCCGGATTTATCGTTGAATTTATCCTCATTTTAAAGTCAAGAAGTGCTATCAATTCATCCATGTATGAGTTTAATGAAAATGTTTTTACTGTGCATAGCAATAACTTTTCAGTTGTTCATTTCAATTAAGACCATTTTGGAATGATTTCTTTGATTATAGATTTATCGGTTATTATAATTGTTGTTTTTCAATTCAATTTGTTCTAAAATACTTTATTGTTCAATAATTTTACTAATATTAATGATGATTGACTTATGAATACTTAGGACTTAATAAATTATTAAAGAGAAATGTGTCATGTTTAAATTAAAGAATTTATTAACAGATTTATATAATAATAAATCGGGTTTTCTATATCTTTATTGGAACGGTATCAGTATCATTTAATTAAGAGTCCTAAGTAAAAATGTTCATTTGAATTCTGAAATATATTTATTTTGTCATACTTTTTTTTATAGGTAGTGGCAATATAATGCTACTTTATATCAACTTCCATACCAATCAGTATATGCTAGTTTTTTAAGTTTAATTCATACAATTATGTATTTTGGGGTAATTCTTTCGGCTTTCAATAAGGTTAATAATTGTATATTATTACTAGTTAATGGTATATATGACTTATATGAAAATAGGAATTCATCCTTACATATCCATTCTGCTTCACTTTCAAATCTTAACTTTTCTAAAATATAGTTCATCTCAATCTTTCATTATATTCAATTTTAAAAACACTTTACAGAGAGATATCTTTCGAAAAATACATTTTTTTCGAAATACTAGGAGCCATCGTCATTTTTGCTTTCATTTAACTCAACAATCAAGATCCTCACTCTTCTTTTTTTTTTTGTAATTCCTACATATAGGATACGTTGAATAGGAATTGTTCATGTACTCCAAACGATAACCACTCTTGCATATTAATCCTTTGAGGAATCAGTGAGGAGTCAAGGTAACATTTTTGAGTAATATCTGTTCTTTGTTTGCTTTCTTACTACTTAATCTGTAGATATAATTTTATAATAGTTGTAATCATTTCATGATCTCATTTTAAAAATATCAATTGGCCCTCTATCAGTAAAAATACAATTGTATATTAACACAGCTGTGTTAACAATCGTTATACAGGATATCACTAACCCATTTAATATAAACTTTTACTATATTATTATTTTTCATTTCTTAAATTACAAATACACTAAACGTCAAAGAATATATCATTGATATGTATAAGAAACACAAAACCTAAACTTTTTTTCACCACATAGATTATGAGTTGGACATATTAAAGTTGAATTTTTTCATTGGTAGGATGGATTCTTAATCCAAAAAATGGTAGGAAATCGACAAACTTTTGTAATTCAAAAAAATGATACAATTAAGTAAAAAAAGGCTCATAAAATGAATAATAGACGGCCTCTATCTTTCAAATTTTTAATGAAATTTATCAAAAAGGGAATATCTAACGAGAAAGAGCACAACTTCACAAGCATCGATATCGATCATCATCCAAATGATCATAGAGATAGATAGATTGATATGTTATACTTAGCTACGTATGTTAATTATATATTTTTATTCTATTTATTGAATATAACTGTTTGGTATTATTTTTTGAGGTTTCGTTGTAGATGGAGTATTCATTACAATTGGATAATTCCATAAATGGATACTGTTATGCAAGTACAATGATTCCGGAACTGTGCATATGCAGGCATATAAGTTAGTTCAATATTACTATCATAGTACTAATTATTGAACTGACTATAACATAGTGATGAATTACTTATTTAATATCAATTACGGGGTCTAAAATAAATCAATCACGAGAATAGCTTATAATTATCAAAACATAATTATACACTATAAGATCGGGAAAGTTTCGTAACACCCAAAGTGTAAGTTACATGATCACCAATTTTATTCTAAAAGCTAAATAATTTAAATATCAATTCTACTTAATATTATGAATTCTTCATACTTGGGTCAAAGGTAAGATGTGTCTCATAGAGAATTTCAGATTTACCTCTTCTACCTTTCTTTAATGAATTTCTATTATAAGAAAACGGATCTGGTTGTTTTGCTTCCCGCACTCTTCAGTACAAGTCTCGCGGCTTGTGCCTAACACATAATATTCAGGTGGGGAATCAGGCTTTTTGAGGATCTCCACATCACACCAATGATGTTTGTCACATGAACATCCATTCCATAAATAACCCTCGGGTCTTCATCTAATCCTTGGTTCAAAGAATCCAAATCGTTTTTAGTTGGTTCTAAACAACACTGGATAAATCTCTGTGTCAGTAGAGACAAAGATAGAAATGATGCTTTTTGCTGTCATACGTCATTATCTAGTGAAAACAGCCTTCATGATGAGGTTTGTCTTTTAGCGCCATAACTGCCGATTATCGGGTGACACATGATAAAGTTCAAAGTGTCTGTTCTCCCGGTTGCACTAAAAAGCCAATCGACTCTCTAGTGAACTGTTCTAAGAGTGTAATATATCCAACAACACATTCTAACCAGGTGGCTGTTGCGTACAAACAAAAAACCTAAAATCAATGAAGTAAGATGTGGAATACTGCGATAAGATATTAAATGGTGGAGAAAAAATTTTTAATTAGCTATAAAAGTTATATGTAGAGTTCTAAATATTAGGAGAGGATAATTTTCCAAAAGCTCTAGAAAATTCATGTGCTAATATCTGGTCAACTAATAATTATCCGATTATCATTATTCTAATGTTTCATCTTCCTATTATTCAATTTATTTTTTGTGTGGTCAATACTCAGTTTCAATTAATACAGAAATTAGTCGTATCACACTCAACTTCGCTCATTTCATTGCGATAGTCTTGAATCGCCACCCAGCGTCCAAACATTCCAACTTTTAATGGTTTCACCAGGATTAGAAACCGGTTTAATTAACATTATGAATTTCAATTGATTTATAGTGATGCTCGTTGATGAAAACTTCAAGAGTGTCATACCAAGAATCAAGAGCATGCATATAATTATATATAAACATAAAGAAATATAAGAAATATCATATCGATTTCTATATAAATCTCATAGTAGGAACTATATTCAATCGTTCTGCAGAACTTGGCCTCAATGTCATGATCAAAACTCTCTACCATATATATCTTCTTATAATCACTCAAATAAAAGATCAATATTTTATAATAAATTACTAGTGTTCCGAATACCTACAGTAAGACTTCCCTTCGCCTATAACTCTTATAAAGAGAGGAGTACGGAACTAAATTTAAAGCAGTCATTACATAAAGTCATTCCTACATATGATATAGAATATTATGCATACTAATAAGTTAGAAAGACACACCAAAATCCATTTAGGTAGTTACAACAAATTATATATTAAACTTTATGCACAGTCAGTGCTGCTGCCACCCATTATTTATATAAAAGCATTCCAATTTGTTTACTTTTTTTACTGCAATGTCATCCATATCTATTACGTTAATATCCTCCAATGGTGAACAGTTTAAAGTTAAACAAAAAATTATTGAACACTCTATAATGGTTAGAAGTATGATTTCTCACTTCAAAGAGTTTGACAAAGACATAGTTGTTCCTTTACCACTAGCTAGCTCATTTGTATTAAAAAGGGTTATCGAATGGCTTGATCATCACAAAGATGATGATCTTTCACCCATTGACGAAGATCAGGCAAACCATAAGATAATCCACATTGATGATTGGGATAAAAAATTCCTAAATGCCAATGATAAAACTGCTATATTTCAAATCCTAGCAGTTGCCAATTATATGAATATCAGGCACCTATTGGATCTTTGCTGTAAAACCGTGGCAAATATGATGAAGGGAAAGAGTGCAGAAGAAATGAGGGAGATGTTCGGTATTGTTAACGATTTTACCCCAGAGGAAGAAACTCAAATCAAGAAAGAGAATGAGTGGGCTATGAAAAGATGAGGTTGAAAAGGAAATTGAAGACATTTAAATTATTCAAATTTAATATTGATGTATTTATTATTATTACATTTGTTAGATTTTTATTATAAATTACTTAATGACATGATTATAATGTGAAATGTCCTTAGTTTATTTGCATAAATTGTAACGTTGGTAGTTCTGAATTATAGGTGAAGTTCGCCAAAACTTTCCTTAATAACAACAGTTACTTTCGCTTAAACCTCCTATAAATATAATAGCTAGTTTGCTAGAAATTAATACACATGGAATAGTTAAATATTTAATTAGCTGGTTAAAATATAAAAGGAGAATAAAATCTACTTTGCGGGTTTTATTCTTCACTGAATTACATTTATATATCCTTTAAAAAGACTAACTATAATATATTATAGAACTATACAAAATAAATAGTTTTCATCTTTAACTGTATTATAAGGTATAGGCCCTTTACACTTTCCCGATTAGAGTGCTTACATCACTGCTTAATTATAACAGGCTTATCTAGACCTTCCTTCTTCATTTGCCATATTGATTGCTAACTCTAAAATGTACTCATACACGTAATCAATATCTGATTGATATCAATATTTTTCTAATAATCAATCCCAATCACAATCTTAAATAAATGGGGAAAATGGGATTAGAGCTAACTAAATCATTGGCAATAGGAGGTTCTAAAAAAGATTGATGCTAATTATAAGTCAACAGTGTGTATGGCATAGACCTATAAATATGCATATTTTATAGTTCAATAAAAAACTCTTCTTTCCTTGCAAATCTACTAGTTTCATCTTTACCATTTCAATGAAAAAAGTTACGACTGACCATTCTTTATTTGGGTCTTCAGCCTCTTCAACAGAGCCGGAGCCTGATGAACCGGCATGAATAGGTCTTTTACGCAAAGCACATAAAGAAACGAGTATAATAATATAGTAATCTTAAATCAATATATAGGCCCATATTTAATAAAAAAAAAAAACCTATATATATGTGTATGCTATTTCCAACATGAAATCAATTCCCCTTCTCTTTATTTTTATTTAATATTTATAATTTGTGTTCAGGATCCAATAATATGCTATGGAATTTTTCAACAACATCTTTAAATGTGAATTTTGAATTTTTATTGAAAATACTAATCCCAGCACATAAACCAATACTTAAAACTGGACCATTTGAACTTTCAACAGTAATGACATTAACATCAAATGAGTATGCAAAATTAGATGTATTAAATGTTAGTCTTTCAACATGATATTTTGACTTTGAATTTGAATTTGAAATCGCAGGATCTGCAGTAGCAGTTGCAGTAGGAGCAGCAACAGGAGCAACAGGAGCAGCAGTAACTACAGGAGTAGCAGTAGTGATAGTAGCAGAAGCAATAACAGGTGTAGCAATGGCAGGAGTAGTGGCAGGAGTAGCAGCAGCAAGAGCAGTAACTACAGGAGTAACAGTAGCAGGAGTTACAGTAACGGCAGGAGTTACAGTAACGGCAGGGGTAGTAGTGGCAGCATTGGTGGCAGTAGCAGCATGAGTGGCAGTAGCAACAAATTTCCTATAACCAAGATTTGAAAGGGATAATGTCTCATCAATTGGTTCTAATGTTCTTTTAACAAAAAATTCACTAAAATCATCAATAAATTTTAATTCATGAGTTGTATCTGATTTTGAAATGATTTCAGGCTTGATTTTATATTTAATACTATTTGATAATTCATCAACTACTTCCCATGCTGTATTACCTGGAACAACTGGATTTAAATTAAATGTAACATCTGTTAAATAACAACCAATTAAATTATTAACACTTGTAATATTTGAATTTTTTTGTAATTGATTAAATTTATCAACATCTAAATATCTTCTTGCATCAACAGCAATTGCAAATTGAGTTGGCTTACTTTTAGTTATATCTAAAATTGATTCTAAAAATGCAATTGTTAAAAATGAAGTAACTGTTACTTTTTTTTCTTTACAAATTGATAAGATTTTAGAAGTTGATTTATTATCAAGTGTAATTAAATCATAAATTGGTGATGAATTAATTATTGCTTTACCAGTTTTTAAATCAAATAATGCTTCTCTTGTATCTGAAATTGGTTTTGCTTTCCATGCATTTGCGATTTTTTTTGATTTTAAAAATTTTGGAGCATAATAATTCCATAATTCACCAGCTAATGATTTCATTGAAGTATGAAAGTCAAGTAATAGTTCAATTGGTGGTGGTAACGGATTTGAAGGATTAAAATCAGAAAATACAAACTTTGAGTTTAAAGATGATGGATTTAAAGGTTGATTTTCAAATTCAACTAGTTTCTTAAATAAAGAATCGTGGAAGAAACAACTTGACATTCCATCAGCTAAACAATGATCATAAATAAAACAAACCTCTGTATTATTTAAAACAATTAATTTCCATAAAACTTTATCTTGCTGACTTAAATTTGAACTAAAACCTTCATTCATTAACCCAGGAAATAGATCCGCAGTAAATTGAAAAATAGAACCATCCTCTGGCATTTTATTAGGACCGTATTTATCGGAAGTATACCTATATTCAATTGCACATTCAATGTCAAAAGAGGGGACAATTCCTAACCAGGCTGATTTACAACCATCTTCAAGTTGAAAGACATTTGCAGATAGAATTGGATTATCCAAGACCACAGCTCTAACGGCTCTGATTAATTCCGGTTTAGAGATTGGAGTAGAATAAGAAGCGGAGACTAAAATCGATTTATAAAGATCTTTTTCACTTCTGACAGTAAAGTATTGCTCAAGGGGACCTAAGATTTTGTTAATAATCACATTCAAAACACAATCGAAAATTGCAAATTCAAAATTTAAAATTGACAATTGAAATTTTCTGTTTCACTATTTCATTTTTTTACATACCTAAGTTTCTGGCTCTCCAGGAGATATCTGCTGGAGAAGTTGCGGAAGTAGCAGAGTTAGACATTGTGTTGTACAATTTCTGGTGATGGAGGTTTGGACGTCCGTGAATCAGTCAGGGTAACTTGTGAGTCACTTCAATTTTTCTTTATTCTCTGCCCAAACCTTCAAACCTCTGAAACTTCAACCGAAAACCAGGCAAACTTTTTGATTTTTCATCATGTCGGAAGCAAGGAAAACAGCCATTATATCCGTTTATAACAAAACAGGTCTTTTGGATTTAGCCAAAGGATTGGTCCAAAACAACGTCAGATTATTAGCTTCTGGTGGTACTGCCAAAATGGTCAGAGAAGCTGGTTTCCCTGTTGAGTAAGTAGATCTTTTTTATTGATCCATTGATCAATTGATCCCATTTTTCTAATATTGTTGATTATAAAGAGATGTTAGTACTATTACACATGCACCGGAGATGTTGTCGGGACGGGTTAAAACTCTTCATCCTGCCGTTCATGCTGGTATCTTAGCTCGTAATATAGAATCAGATGAAAAAGATTTGGCCGATCAACATATTGAAAAAGTTGATTTTGTCGTTTGTAATTTATATCCTTTTAAACAAACTGTTTCTAAAATTAATGTTACAATTGATGAAGCTGTTGAAGAAATCGATATTGGTGGTGTTACTTTATTAAGAGCTGCTGCTAAAAATCATTCTAGAGTTACTATTTTATCTGATCCAAATGATTATCCAAGTTTTTTGGAAGAATTGAAAAAAGGTGAAATTACTGATCAATCAAAGAAAATCTTTGCCTTGAAAGCTTTTGAACATACTGCTGATTACGATTCTGCAATTTCAGATTTTTTTAGAAAGAAGTATTCAGAAGGTATTTCTCAATTACCTTTAAGATATGGTGCAAATCCTCATCAAAAACCTGCCCAGGCTTATGTAACTGAAGGTGTCCTACCTTTCAAGGTTCTTTCGGGATCTCCTGGTTATATCAATTTATTGGATGCTTTAAACTCATGGCCATTGGTTAAGGAATTAAGTGCATCTTTGAATTTGCCTGCTGCTGCTTCATTTAAACATGTGTCCCCTGCCGGCGCAGCTGTTGGATTACCTTTGTCTGAAGTTGAAAAAAAGGTATATTTTGTTCAAGATATTGAAAACCTATCTCCTTTAGCAAATGCCTATGCTAGAGCAAGAGGTGCTGATAGAATGAGTAGTTTTGGTGATTGGATTGCTTTATCTAACATTGTAGATGTTTCAACTGCAAGGATCATTTCAAAAGAAGTTAGTGATGGTGTTATTGCACCAGGTTATGAACCAGAAGCATTAGCAATCTTGAAAAGGAAAAAAGGTGGAAAATATTGTGTTTTACAAATTGATCCAAATTATACACCACCACAAGTCGAAACTCGTCAAGTTTATGGAATTAATTTATCACAAAAGAGAAATGATGCAATAATTAATTCTCATTCATTTAAAGAAATAATTTCTGAAAATAAAAATATTAACGATAATGCAATTATTGATTTAACTGTTGCAACTATTGCATTAAAATATACGCAATCAAATTCTGTTTGTTATGCTAAAAATGGTATGGTTATTGGTTTAGGTGCTGGTCAACAATCAAGAATTCATTGTACTAGATTAGCTGGTGATAAAGCTGATAATTGGTGGTTACGTCAACATCCAAGAGTTCTTGGATTTAAATGGGCAAAAGGAACAAAAAGACCAGATAAGAGTAATGCAATTGATTTATTTGTTACAAATCAAATCCCGACTACTGAACCTGAAAAATCTGATTATGAAAATAAATTTGTTGAAATTCCAACTCCTTTAACTTCAGAAGAACGTCAAGAATGGTTAAATAAATTAGATAATGTTGCTTTATCTTCTGATGCATTCTTTCCATTTTCTGATAATGTTTATAGAGCTGTTAGAAGTGGTGTTAAATATATTGCTGCTCCTTCTGGTTCTGTTCAAGATAAAGCTGTTTTGGCTGCTGCTGATTCATTTGGTGTTGTTTATGTTGAGAACAATATCAGATTATTCCATCACTGAGCTTTGCTCTTGTGAAAGATATCCATATATAGTTTAGTTTATATATACTTGAAATTAAGAATTGTATACAGTATTGTTTTATGAAGTTGATAATATAAAATTTATATTTTATCTATTTATTCTGTAGCACTTTACCCATGTTTAACATTCTTTTTTGAATTCTTCGTCCATTCACGTGGATGTTTTCATCCACGTGCAACCCTTCAAACAAATAAAACAACACTTTCATCTTTAGTACTTCAATATTATTTGTATTATTTCTAAAAATGTCTAGTTGGAGTGCCATAAACGCAAGGAAAGCTCCTATTCCATCAATAAAAATAAAACGACTTGCTACACCATCCAAACCAGTTGTGTTACACCTCAAACCAAGTGTATTGAAAAGTATAGCGTCAAACCTTTCACTACCATCCTCGTCTTCAATAAAGAAAGGATTACCAACCCAAGAACCCATCACATTTAAGAATCAAAACCTAAGTATTAAAAGTAATGATGTGCCATCATCACCTATAATGATGTCAAGTCCCTTGCCTTTCGAAGAGGATCACGATACTAATACAAGCACTGTAAAGAAAAAAGCTTCCAAAAATACTAAACGTTCAGCGAAACGGAAGGGCACAGGTGGCGTTGGATTGCTATCATCACCTGCCCCCGAAGCAACTGCCTCACCAGGACCTGATTCAACACATGCTAATACACCAACTGCAACGGTGATTGCTCCAGTTAGTGCTCCAAAAGTTACAGTAAAGAGCAATTTATCATCAAATGTTAATGCTCAAATACGAGTTCTTGATCGATCAGGGAAACCATGTAGAAAATGGAAAAAAGCAAAAGTAAATATCAAATCGTTTACAGGATATCAATTTAATGTTAATGTATGGAATGGAGGAACTGTTGATATTAAAGACAATGAACCAAAAAAAGAAAATGGTACCAATGGTATTAATGGTAATCAAACCAATAAGAAAAATGATTCAATAAAAGACGATATTGTTAAGAAGGAAAATAATTTTAAAAATAATGATAAAATAGGTATAGATTCTATAATTGGTACAATTAGTTAAATTAATAATTAATATATTCTTTGTATAATATTATGATGATGAAAATTTCTCTATTGTGAATAATAAAATACTGATAAAGTATTAAAGGAAAAGTGTTCTTACAAATATGAATTAAATCATATCTATAAATAAGTTTGCATTAATGATTATAAACTATTAATGACTATTACATTTCAAGCTCATATTCAAACAAGTACTAATTATAAGAAGTTAAACATACCGAACACGGCCATGGAGATGATCAGTTTATACACAAAGAACAGGAAAGTTGATGCATCATTTATAAATATATACCTTTTTCACTTACCTGCTTTATGATTTTTATGTTTTTTTGACGTATTGTATGGATATCAACTTACATATATTAAAGACAGGTAAAATCAACGAAACATAGTTAAGAAAACTAATCTAACCCTTTTAGAATGATGGATTGCTATTGATGGTGATTTGGTGGATTTGGATTTTAATTGATTCTTAGCCACTTAGAATTCTTCTCCATTATCATGCTTTTTACCAAGAGACATATTTTTAAATAAAAATCGATATATATCATCTAACGGTCCTCCTGAGTAACAGCTGAAGTTGGAGTAGCAGCCGATTTATATATCGTATTACCAAGGTATCTTTAGTTGAAAAAAAGTTTATAAGAGAAAAGGGGAATGGATAATAAATAATTGTGGGATATCTTTATAGTCATTGGCATCTTATGAATAATGGTGAACAGCACTAAAAATAAATTATGTCCAAGCTTATTACATCGAAGGATAGATGGTAGCAATATGCCTCAATAACATAACGGCGTTAAAATCATCATCAGTTATAAAGTCCAATATTTGATGGCCAATAACTTCTGGCAACAGGTTCTTAGAAACAAAATAACAAAATGACAAAACAAAACATTTGAATTGTAATAAGAATCACTATGGGGTTCATCGATAACCGAGAGACATGATAGTTTCGTTAGTAAATATCCAATAAAGACACAAGATCTTATGTTGTAGATGAACCAGACGAGAAAACTTTTTAGATCATGTCCAGTAGTTAACATTTAAACTAATGTTAAGTGTGAACGAGGCGATGTAGATTGAGATATTTGAGTATCGTTTGTAGAGGAAATCACAGAAGGTAATAATAAAAGTTGTGATGATTAAAAGATGAGATGAGATGAGAGATGGTCGTTACCAGTCATGTTGTTCTATACATTAAATTCAGCAAACTAAAAATATCTCATACAAAAACGTCTTAATTAAAAACAATTATTGACTCTGGATCATCAAGTTGGTTGATTCGGTATAGGTGTGAATAGCCTCAATGTAGAGGGTGGATCCTCAAGGGAATATTCTACTCCTATCTTGTGGTCTACTTGGTGTAACAGTTAGTCAGTATTATCACTTTGCAATTACATTGGAGGATGTTTCCTTATTCGTTCACTAATTATTTTCAGGCGTTTTGGCTAAATACTTTTCATAGGAGTCGCCAAAGGGTGGGCCTGTTAAATTACTAGGTGTGGCTAATTAATTTCAATAAGTGCCACTAAATATTTTCCCCATATTATCTTAATTAATTTTCAAAGAAATCGCTAATATTTATCAGAGACATAGGTGAAATATTTTATTACTGTTAATATTACATAGGGCATGTATCACTAACATTATTAATATGAAGACAAACATAAACAAAGAGAGCTTTTTATTTTATTTTTTACTTTTATAGTGAGATTATAATCCATCTCTAAGCTGGACAAAATTGTTATAATAATCTTTAGTCCAAAGCCTACACTTTTTTCCATACATAATCATAGGAATAGTTAGCATAATAAAAAAGAAATCAAGTACTCCAATTGCGATATAAGAATTTTGAGTTCCAGCACTTTCAAGCCAATAAGAGCAAACAAATGTAAATATGCAAGCCAATGAATTGTTAATAACAGCAACACCGACCATACCTTCTAAAACCATTTCAGGATAGGCATCCATGAGATAAGACATACTTAAATCACCGGCACAACCCCATCCAAATCCTATCAGCCCCAATCCAACATAAGGCATTGGCCAGGACATACCTTTGGCAGAACCAATTCCAAATAAAAACATTCCAGTGGGACTGATTATTCCAGCCAATAACATAAGCCATAATCTATCTTCTGCTTCCATAATACCATTTCTTTTCTTTGCTATCTGTAAAACAAAATAATCAGAGAATGAACCACCATATATGCAACCAATTATTGCTCCAATCAGACAAGGAACATTCATTAACCCAACACCGGTGTTACCATAATTCCAAGGAGGGCCATACCATTCATCATCTTCCGTTGTAAGATAGAATGACAACCAAGCATCTTGTGCACCCCACTGAAGACCTGAATATATAACAGCTGGAAATGCAAAGACACGACAAGTATGAAGTAGACGATGAGCATACTGTTTAAATCCCAAACCTTTTATATTAGTTGAAGGTGTGATTAAAGCAATACGTTTCCAGAATGGTTTCTTTGGATCAGAGGCTCCACAATCATGAGGACCACTAGATATTTGTGAAACATTATCTGTTCGAGCTCTGGGTCCATTTTTTGAATAACCCTTTTCCTTGTCATCTACATGCATATTATCCGAATCTTCAATTGAGTCAGCTGTACTATTATAATGCTTTGTCAAGAATTTAGATCTATCAAAATAGGTTTCTTCCAAGGAAAATCCAAGAACAACAAGAGTCGCGCCAGAAATGATGACGGCCCACCATCCAACCCATCTAAACCCTTGAGCTTCAACAATAAAACTAGCGATTAAAGGTCCAAGATAAGTACCTACAGAAGTAGCTAAGATATAGACGGTAATAGCTGAGCCAATTTGGTGTTGGAAATAAATGTCAGTTAACGATAACTGAACCTGACCTTCAGCACATGATTCAGATATTCCGACAAAAAGTTGACTCCAAATTGTATCAGAAGTTTTCTTGCTTTGAGCAAACCAGACAGCACCCAATAACCCACAAAGTATACAAAATAAATACGCAATTCTTCTACCATATAACGAAGCAGTTGGGGATAAAATCAAAACAGCATAACCGATACCAATAAATAAAACACCGGCACCAGTGTTCATTGAATTATAAGAAATTCCATATTTTTCATTTAAATCGTCTTGTGTAGCGCCTGCGTCATTGGATGTGGCTGCAGTTAAGCCCGTTATATAACTGACGAGTAAAAAGTGATAAAACTTTCTCCATTTTGACCAGTTTAATGGATCATTTGGCGAATCTGATGGTTGTGGTACTAAAATAATATTTCCATCTTGTTTAATATTTTGACCATTACTATTTTTTAGAACTTCTTCTTGCAAAGCTAAAATATGAGTTGTCCCAGGAATGCTAACTGCATCGTAATGTGCCATTTTGTATTCTTGGAGAAATAACAATTGCGAGATGCTTCTTTTTTATTTGTTGGCTTAATTTCAAAGATTCAACAAGGTATTGAAACAAAAGTGAATTAATTTAACTATCAATAGATGCTAAGGAGGTTTTTCTCTCAAAAAGGAAGCATTAACAAATGCTATTGAAATGATTGATAACAAACCAAAGAACGAAAGTACTGAAATGGTGGATATAATAAGTGTAGGTGATTAATGATTATTTAAATATAGATACTGATTTGGATATGAATAGATAAGAGATAAGCTTAATTAATTTTAAAATAATAACGAAAAAAAAATTTTTGCTATTGAAGGACGAAACAGTTTTTCGGTGCTTATGAATTCGACAATATGTTTCGCTCTTTTATACTTACAGACTCTAAATATTAGTAACAAACTGTACAGAGAATTTGAAGAAAAGAAAACAAAAAAGGACGGATTTGCATTTTTATAGTTAGCGGGTTGGTAATTTCTTTTCAAAAATTAAATCGGATATTGAAAATTTTCATTACAAGCACCCTATAATTACATATATCCATAAATAGTTTTATTGTACCTATGATTAAACACTTTAGATGCCTTTTACATATAACATATCAAATTTTATTATAGATCTAGCTATAGGGTTGAAATTTAGTATTCAGACTAAATGTGTCATAGTTATAGTTAACCTTTTGGTATAGATAAATTTAGCTAGAGTGTTTATTTCTTTCGGATATGGAGGACGTCGGCTAAATCATTGTGTCTTATAAAGTGTGGTGACAATCTCCCATAATATAAATTAACATCTACAGATATAATTTCAGCTTCAACAGTTTCAAAGAGTTATAGTTAAGACTGGTGAGAAAATTTAAATCATTTTAAAGTTAGCACTTATGAAGCCGGCTACATGGTGAAGTGGCCCTTTGCAAATCATCTTGGTGAAGTTTCGTTGCGTACCAATACTTCACATCTAAGATATAAAGCTAGATATGAATATTCAATATTACAGTTATAATTATAAGGCTTAATTACTAGTAATCAAATCACAAAAGTAAAAATCCATATCAAGTATTCGCCCCACCGAGATTTGCTAGCACAAAAATTATTATCCCTCTTAAATACATTTAAGGAAGTTCCTGACGAATCCCAGTTTTACAATTTTGCCTGACCACCATACACCCCAGTCTCCCATAGTTAAGAGTTTTCCATCTTTCAGATCATTATTGTGGTCTGAACAGTATTCATATTTTTAAATAGGACTAGTGGAAAGAACCATCATACTTCCTAAACAAGATTTATCATTTACAAATTCTTATCTAGTATATGCAATAAATGTATTATTATTTTTCACCTAAAAAGGTGTTAGTGTTATATTGATTATAATAACTTGTAGTTAAATTTAAATTTAATCTCTTGCCGGTTACACGTGACCAAATAAAGTTTTTTTAATTTTCAATTATTCCTGCAAGAAAAAAATTTGAGCATCGCTGAATATTTTTATATCCACTACAATATCATTTATAACCTATAACAATGGGAGTTAAAAGAAAGAGACTCGACTCAAAGTCCGAAATTTCTTTAACCAAAACTTTGAATGTTCAAGAAGATAAAAAAACTGATGCTCCAGCTAAGCCTATTGCTCTTATAACCAAAAGTAGCGATTTAGCATTTCCCAGAGGTGGTGCTTCTATTTTAACAGCTTTAGAAGTTAAAGAAGCTGGAAATGAAGCAACTAGAGATGTTTTATTTGAAGTAAGTCTTATCTTTTTTAAATTAAGTTGTTTCCCTTCATTGAAGTTTCTCTAACTGATTTTAGTCCTCGAAAAAAAGCGAATCCACAGATCCAACTCTTCAACCACCTAAAAAGAAGGTAAAATCAAAATCAAAGAAGAGTCCTAAAGTAGCTAAAGAAACAAATGAAAAGAAAGTCCAAATAAGAGGTCTATCATTTAAACTTCTCGCTCCAGATACATATGTTATTGGTCAAGTTGCACAAATCAATGCATCCGATGTTTCAATATCGCTAGCTAACAACTTAATTGGTTATCTCCCAATTACTAGCATTAGTGAACAAATAACAAAAAATATCATGAAACTTGAGGAATCAGAAGATGAAGATGATAAAAGTGAAGAAAACGAACTTGAACTTCCAGAGCTCTCATCTTTGTTCTCAATTGGACAATGGGTAAGAGCGGTAATCGTTTCCACAGAAAGGGAGCAAAAAGAGAGTAAGAAGATGAAAAAGCGTATAGAGCTTTCTATCGAACCTTCAAAAGTTAATGGAACAATTGAAGATAATGAAATGGCGCCAGGCACATTATTACAGACATCCATTCAAAGTTTAGAAGACCATGGTGCTATTCTAGATACAGGTTTCGAAGGTATAACTTCTTTTATATCTAAAAAGGAATTAACTTTAGCAAATTTTGATTTTGATTCTCTAATTGTAGGGCAACCTTTACTGGTTACCGTTATTTCTAAACCATCAAATGGTAGAACTGTTACAGCTACTGTCTTGCATACTTCAAAAAAGGCTAAATTATTAAGTACAATTTCTTCTGTAGAATCTGTCATTCCAGGTTTATTAGTTGAGGCTTTAATCACAGAGGTTAGATCCAAGGGATTAGTTACAAAAATTTTTGGTCTGGTGGATGGTACTATCGATTTATTCCAATTGGGATGTCTCAATGAAGAAGATCTTTCCAGTAAGTTTAAGGTGGGTCAAAAGATAAAAGCAAGAATTATTGCCAATTTTCCTTTATCTGAAACAAAGAAAGTAGCACTCTCTTTACTTCCACATGTGGTTTCGCTAGGAAAATCTTGGGATGAAGGCACAACAAATCCATCCGAGGCACTTCCTGTTGGCTTTACTATAGACAATGCTGTTGTTAAATCAGTAGATTCACAACTTGGATTGTTTTTGGATATTGGTGTAAAGACAATTGGCTTTGTCCATATTTCTAGGATAGCAGATAAGAAACCTGATGTTTTGTTAGCGACGGACGGCAAGTACAAAATCGGAACCTCTCATGCTGCTAGAATTTTGAGTTACTCGTTTGTTGATAATCTATTCACTTTGTCAATGGAAAAGAAGATCTTAAATAAGAAATATTTAAGAATTGCCGATATACCAGTCGGTGAGTTGATTACAGGGGAAGTTACAAAGTTATTAACAACCGGCGGTTTATTGGTTAAAATTTTTGATGAATTTGTTGCCCTTGTTCCTGAATGTGAAATGAGTGATATTAAACTGATTAACCCGGAAAGAAAATTCAGAGTAGGATCCAAAGTAAAAGGCCGAGTTCTGAAAGTTACTCCAGAATCCAATCGCATATTGTTAACCCTGAAAAGGACATTAGTAAACGCAGAGGATGAAATAATTACTAAATTTGAAGATGCTAAAGTAGGTATGAGAACACCTGCAACAATTTCTGTTTTCAAGGGCAACAAAGGTGTGCTCGTTTCGTTCTTTTCCTCCACATTAGGATTTTTACCTATCTCAGAAGTTAGTGATTCATTTATTAAAGATCCCAAAGATCATTTTAGATTGAATCAAACTATTATTGTTCGGGTTATTGAAGTTGATGCAGAAAAGAAATCAATTATCGTTAGTTGTAGATCAGAAGAACTTTCAAATACTCAAAAGGATGCATTAGATTCTCTAATACCTGGAAAATCTATAGTATCTGCTTCTATCGTTGAAAAATCCAAGTATAGCATTGTTGTAGAATTAAAGAAGGGTAATTTAAGAGCAATCATATTTACTGGTCATCTTTCAGATGGAAATATTGAGCAGAATAAAGCTATTCAAAATAGATTGAAAGTTGGTTCTACACTTGAATCATTATTAGTTTTGGATAAGAACAAATCAAGAATTACCTCTCTTACCCAAAAAGAATCTCTCATAGCAGACGCCAAAAGAGGAAAACTCCCAACCATATTTGAAGATATTATCGTCGATAAAAAATTACATGGATTCGTTAAAAGCAAAACTGCTAATGGTTTGTTTATTAGTTTTGGCGCCGGATTAACTGGACTTGCACCACCAAGTTTATTGACAGATACAAAGGTTGAAAATCCACAAAGCCTGTTCTATGAAAACCAATCTGTTTCATGTAGAGTCGTCAATACAGACAATAGTAAAAAGAAATTCTTACTTTCTTTAACATCAACAAAATCAAAGAAATCAAAGAACACAGAAGGTGGAGTGCCCGTTAAAAATCCTGTCGATGATACAATTTCATCACTTGCTGAATATCTCCCCGGAAAAGTTACCAAAGCTAAAGTTCATAGTATTAAAGCTAATCATCTTAATGTTGTTTTGGCTGATAACCAACAAGGAATCATTGATGTTTCTCAAGTTTTTGATAATTGGGATGATATTATTGACAAAAGAAGTCCATTGAAACAATTTAAGAAAGGTGATATTTTACCTGTTAAAGTTATTGGCTATCACGATTCTCGTAATAATACCTTCCTTCCGATCACACATAAATCAACTAAACAGATGCTTATTGAACTTTCTGCCAAGAAATCAGACATAGAAACACCTGAAGAGCATAATATTTTAACTCTTGATGATACAAAGGTTGGAACAATTTGGACTTGCTTTATCAAGAATGAAGCAAATGGTTACATATGGGCCAATATAACGCCCACAGTTAAAGGCCGAATAAGTCTCTTAGATCTAACAAGTGATGTAACTAAACTTCACAATGTACTTGCTCACTATCCCGTTGGCTCTGCTATTAGATGTACTGTCAAAGAAGTTAACACAAAATATAACTCAGTTAAGCTTTCAGGAAGAGCAGTTGAAGGAAATGAAATCGAATCAATTGATGACGTCAAAGTAGGTTCCTTGATCCCAGCAAATATCTTCAAAATTTCTGAAATGAATCTTAAGGTACAACTCGGTGAGAAAACTAATGCCAGTTGTCATATTATAGATGCTTTAGACGATTATAGCAAGACATTAAGCGAAACCTTTAAAGTACAGGAATTAGTGGCGGCTAAGGTGTTAGAAATTGAGAAAGAGAACAACCATATATTCGTGTCTTTAAGAACATCCAAGAAACCAAACGATAAATATATTTCCTCAATTTCTGATGTTAAAAAGGGAGATGTTATAAGAGGGTTTGTTACGAAAATTATAGATAAAGGTCTCTTTGTTTCAATTGGTCATAATATATCTGCTTATGTCAGAGTCACTGACTTATCTGACTCTTTCTTAAAGGAATGGAAAAACTTCTTCAAAGTTCATCAATTGGTTAAAGGAAGAGTTACAGAGGTTAATGCTGAACTAAAAAGAATCAACCTTACACTAAAAGATAGCATTGTCAATGGAAATCAAGCTCTACTGAGGAGCTTTGAAGATTTGAAGGTTAATGAAGTTATGGATGGTGTCATTAGATCTGTTACCGATTTTGGTGTTTTTGTTAAACTTAATGGAACTAATAATATTTCTGGTCTATGCCATAAGTCGGAAATTGCAGATAAAGAAATTACCGATATTAAATCTCTTTTTGGAGAAGGCGATAAAGTTAAAGTCAAGATTCTTAAAATTGACCCCAAGAAGAAGCAATTTTCGCTTGGTCTTAAAGCATCTTATTTTTCAAATGGAGCTGATGAAGACGAAGAGATGGATGATGCTGTGGAAGATGATAACCACGAGGAAGAAATTGAGAATGAAGACGAAAGTACTGGAGATGAAGATAAACATGATAATGAAAGTGGGAGTGAGGCTGAAAGTGAAAGTGAAAGTGAAAGTGAAAGCGATGGTGACGTTGATATGGATAACAATGACATATCAGAAGATGAAGATGCAGATGAAGAAAATTCAGACTCAGAATCTAGTGACGATGAAGGGGAACCAACCAAAATTGCAAGCTTAAGCACAAAGGGGTTTGACTGGACAACTGATATTCTTAATCAAGCGGCTACAAATGATGGTGAATCATCTTCAGATGAGGATGAAATCAGAGATGAACGTTCTAAGAAAAGAAGAAAAACCCACAAATTAAATGAAGACAAAACTGCGGACCTTAACACTAAGGCCCCTCAGTCCGTTTCTGATTTTGAAAGACTTCTGATCGGTAATCCAAACTCTTCTGTCCTTTGGATGAATTATATGGCTTTTCGACTTCAATTAGGCGATGTTGAGAAGGTGAGGGAAATTGGTGATAGAGCTTTAAAGACCATCAGTTACAGAGAAGAACAAGAGAAACTGAATATATACATTGCATTACTCAATCTTGAGCACACATATGGTACAGAAGAAACTTTGGAAGATGCTTTAAAGAGAGCTGCACAATCAATGGATCCTTTAACAGTTTATAATAAGATGGCAAATATTTTTATACAGAATGAGAGATTTGATAAAGCCGATGAACTTTATCAAAAGATGATTAAGAAATTTTCTAAGATCATTTCTGTTTGGATTAATTATGGTAGTTTCTTATTGGATAGAGGTTATGTCGATAGAAGTATTGAAATAGTGCAAAGATCATTGAGATCTCTTGATAAGAGAGATCACATGGCAGCCGTTAGCAAATTTGCTCAACTTGAATTTAATAAAGGTTCTCCGGAGAGAGGTAGAATATTATTCGAAGGTCTTATCAGCGAGTCACCAAAACGTCTCGATATTTGGAATGTATATATTGACCATGAGATAAAATCTGGAGATAGGAATAAGATTGAACAGTTATTTGAAAGAGTTATAGCTATTAAACAATCTATGAAACAGGCGAAATTTATGTTTAAGAAATGGCTTACTTACGAGGAAAAACATGAAGATATTAAGGCTACTGATTATGTGAAGGCAAAAGCAGCCACATACGTTGCTGAGAGAGAAGCAGCAAAAGCAGCAAAGAATTCAGCTTAATATTAATACTATGGTCATATAGAAATCAAAATTGTAATTTGTATTCATATTCTTAATATATCTTTATATATATGTTCAAATTTTTAGTAATATTAATCATTATATTTACGTACACGAATGTTTGATAATGCACATCATTAATGGACCGAATCTAGCCAAAGCGATAATCCTCACCGTATACTGTGGAGTTGGGCCTGATCTTAACCAGATTTAAATAGAGTGGTCAAACAATGATATTGATACAATGTTGTACCCAATTAACACATGTATATCAACTTCAAGTTTTCTGGTTATAAATTATAATATACTTACCGATTGTATGCGATTGAGATAAATGTTTAGAGTAGTTAGCTTTAGGATTTACTGTGCGGGAATCAAATATATGTTTTGATATAAGAATACAGATAAAGATTAACAAGGATGACACGATAGTACCACGTTTAGGACTTATAATAAAATGTTATAATCAGTTATTCAAACACAATGATAGTCGACAAATGTGCTAAGTCCAGATGACTGAAGAAAATACAGAATACAGTTGGAGTAATAGTAACGTAACATTTAATGTCTATAGGGGATGGAATAATGATGATATATTAGATCAAAAATAATATTATATGACAGGAATAAATTACTTCTTGGCTGTTAGTCTTCTGACGTAGAAAGCAAGTTCTTCACCTTCCAAAATGTAACCATCACATCTACCGGACTGACCTGGTCTTGAAGAGATAGCAGCATAAAGTCTACCAGCACCAAATTGGGCTTCTAAAGCTTGTTCAACCTTTGAAGCTTTTTGTCTAGATGCCAATTTTCTTTCTAATTTCTTAGACTTTGGTGCACTTTCTTCTTCAGCAGCGGCCTTACCCTTCTTTTTACCTAAAGTATGTCCATATTGAGTTTCATAGTAGGTTCTGAATGGAGTAGCATCAATTTGAACAATGGCAGATTTAGTCAAAGTATTTGTTCTGACCAACTCATTGTTGGATGGATGATAGACTACAGAAGCAACTCTGGTCTTTCTTGATACACCTTCAGATCCCCAAGAGAAATTACCTGTATCAATTCTTAAGGCACGGAACTTTGTGTTACCACCTCTAGTTCGGACAGTGTGGATTCTCTTAGCACCGATACGAGTGTTTGCTGGTTGACGACCTAATTCAAACTTTCTCTTCTTTCTGTAGTGAGCACGTTTGGCACCAGTGTGCGAACGCTTGTGACGTGAATCACGAGAAATACCCATTTTTACTATCAAAACAAGTTAGTGGTTTGTTTGATAAGAAAATCGAATGACATATGAGGATATTAGCGAGTGTTGAGTTTGAACATGTATATTTCGTATAAAAAAGTACTTCTTATTTCTGATCAAAATTTCTTTCTGGAAATTTGATCTTTTTGCTTATTTATTATTTGTTGAAATAGAGTAACATATTAGCAGCAATACCCAATATCCTCATGTCATCATTGTAGAGTTATCCAAAACATACCTAAATTTCAATTTGGGTGCAAACCTGTTTAGATTTAGAAATGTTTATTCAGATGGATTCCTTACATAACTGTTCTCAGACTTACGCTGACGTAGTGTAATAATTTTATTAATTGTGACTGGTGAATCCTAATACGGAAATGGAAGAGTACGTGTACTGCATGATGAAATAACCTCCACACGTGATGACATCAAACACATATTTATATGCTTGTAAATCGATGAATATAAGATCTCCACTTAAAAATGACTCAAGACAAGAAGTAAGATAGTATATTCAAGAGATAAACCGCTTTTTATTTTTAGTATCTAATTTATTCAACTCTTATTGACTTTTTCACAATATCAAGGAAATACAAAGCTTGTCTTTTTGGTATGTTTTATTTAGAAGCGCTATCGTCAATTTAAAGTACACCAGTCTAATTTGAAGTAACCAGATATGGATGGTCTCCTTATCAATTCAGAAGATGTTTATACTGAAGTTACAGATGAAATTCTAGCTGAGAACAACAAAGGTCCCCTTACTTGGGATGTGAAGGTTACACTTCAAGGAAAGCCAGGTCCAGAAGTAATTATATATTCGTCCGTTCTTCCCCTTTAATATTTATTATTAACACACTTATTTTCAATTAAAAGGCATCCAAAGGAGTTATTTCTGCTTATGATCTTCCTTATACTCCCGAAGAGTTATTTGCACTTAGCACTAAGAAACAAGTCAGTATTTATTATCTTTTATCTTATAATTTAAGATATAAACTCAAAAAATAAGACGAGAATTTAACCTAATGTTGAATTGTTATATTTACAGGAAACGAAATGGCCACATGTAAAATTCTTGCCTGGCGCTCTTGAGCTTCTTCAATATCTCGATAAGAGTGATGTTCCATTTGCGCTGGCGACTTCCTCTCATCGTCACAATTTTAATCTGAAAACAGGCCATTTAGGACATGGATTTGAGTTATTTAGACATCATATTGTGGTTGGTGACGATCCTCGTGTTCCTAAAGGAAGAGGTAAACCCAAACCAGATATTTGGTTCGCAGCGTTGAAAAGTATTAACGATGAAAGAGTAGAAGAAGGGAAAGAAGAATTGAAGCCTGAGGAGTGTATTGTTTTCGAAGATGGTGTCCCAGGTGTAACAGCTGGACGGGCAGCTGGTTCTTATGTTATTTGGGTACCAGATAAAAGAGCGCTATCTGTCTTGAATGGTACAGAAAAGGAGATCATTGGAGATCAAGGTGAAATCCTTGGTTCTTTGATTGACTTTGAACCTACGAAATATTTAGAGATTCCTGAGTAACGGACTATATATATAGCAAGTTAGAGTGCATGAAGTAGTATAACTTACAAATTGAAACTGTTTCTATAAACGTATAAAATCATCATTATATATTAACCATCGAAAGATAAACTATAGATCACGTGATGAAGTGAAGTAGTTAATCATTACGACAACTTTTATCTTTCATCCAATATCGATACCATACACTTACCCCATATACCGAAGCAATGAGTGAATCAGTGGGTAAAATCGTCTCTAAGCTTATTTCAGATGCTCCACCCGGTGAGGTATATATGTTTACATTTCAGCACTTAATACTTTTATTATATGTATGCTAACTGGTTTGTTTATTTAGCTTGATGCTGTTGTTCAAGGTATAATCCGTTTTCTAATTCAATTTTGCAAAATGAGGGAGAGGAACTATGACTAATTTTAAAAGATGTCAAATCCATTGTTGATAGGCCAATCGCAGATTTATCGAAATCCATTGAGGACTACTCAGTGGTTACTTTCGCCACAGTGTCTCTTCCAGGGCATCCAAATAAGGTATTTATTTATTAATTTTGATTGTAAAATGAAAAAAAAGAAGAAGCATGAACCGTTACTAACTATACAAATAACAAAAGACTATTT
Organism: Alloascoidea hylecoeti; assembly: GCA_001600815.1. Classification (NCBI taxonomy): domain Eukaryota; kingdom Fungi; phylum Ascomycota; class Alloascoideomycetes; order Alloascoideales; family Alloascoideaceae; genus Alloascoidea; species Alloascoidea hylecoeti. The sequence goes on along the minus strand of BCKZ01000019.1, from coordinate 108,600 downwards.
TGACCAAATACAACAGACAAGGATCCAAGTTTATAGATTATGAAGCCGAGAAGATCTTTTCTGTAGATTTTAAGACAGGTGTAAGTAATAGCCCAGAATCTTTTTGAATATATTGAAGGTTTTATAGTAGTATTCGGTTGTATTTCTACTAATGTTAATGCCTTTCAATAGAAACCTACTGAAATTGAAGAACATTTTGAGTCTACTAGTAGTGACGTGTAAGCATTTTTATTAACTCCTTATACAGAATACAATCCTTTAATTACTAACTTATATTTATAATTAAGTGCGACACTTACCCAATCAATCTCGGCATATGTCTTAGATCATTTTCCCTCTGATTCAGCTTACGGTGTTTTTCCACAAAGTGATGGATCAATTGCCATTGTTATCATTGATGAAAGATATAATCCTGCCAATTTCTGGAATGGAAAATGGAAATCTTCGTATATTTATGATCCATCATCTGGATCTATTAATGGTGAAGCAGGCCTAGATATCCATTATTATGAAGATGGTAATGTAAGATTAAAGACCAATAAGAAATATAGTGGTGATGTAAGAGGACTAGATGGTGTTGTTAAATTTATCAAAACTAGCGAGAACAAACTTGAAGAAACGATTAATAAGTCATTTATTGTTTTGAATGAAAGCGCCTTTAAGAATCTAAGGCGTCAATTACCCATTACGCGATCTAAAATTAATTGGGGTAAAGCCATGGGTGCTTACAAGTTGGGTCAAGGTATGTTTTGTTCGGATTTTGTTATGATATGTTGATACTTTTGAGTTTCAAATATCGAGAAAAAACAGAAATTTATATTAATTATACTAACAACTTTTTATCATCATTCATTTAGAGGCTGGTGGTATAAACGGAGATTGAACCAAAATAATGTTTTGCTCTTTGTTAGCACTTCTTTCTTTGTCACCCTAATCCACAACTTACAGATATATCAATGGTAAGGCAAGATCAATAGATGAGTATTAAAAATATCATCAATATAAGCAGTAAATCTAATCTCAGTATAAACGTAACCCATATTGTATCTAGAGTAAAAGTGGTGGGGTTGTTTACACAAACATCCAAAGTGAGTAGAGTATGAACACTAATAACAGCGCTAGTCCAACTGTCCTCATGATCGGATGCCCAGCTGAAACCGAACGAGTTAAATGAGTGGATGACCTTTTCAAGGACGTAAATAAATTTGACATAGAGTTCGTTAGACTATCTAACACTGAGGTGTCCTGTGCTTGTGTATGGATATCATTTGTCACCGATCGTAGTGTTTGAAGTTTAGAAGCAAGAGCTTCAAGTCTAATATTGTGCTGGTTATATGAATGTTAGTAACCATCACATTTACATTTGATAATAAAGTATCTTACCTCGTCTTCAGATTGTGCCAAACGGGACATGATTCACAAATTTATGGGGAGTTTAAAGGTTTTTGCCTTCATTCTCAGATTTAACAATACATATACTTAGTCAGTATCTGTGCGATGATGAGTAATCAAAAGAAATGGATGGAAAGGAATAACTAAATAATACCGGTAGTAAATTTAACAGTCTCAGATAATAAAATGTATATCAAGTAATAAAATACAATGTTTAAGCAATCAATGTATTCTAGATTATAGTGACTTCCGGGATCTGGTCCCCAAAGACGATTACTTTTTGTTTTAACACGATTCTCAGTGACCTAACTTCAGAACTATGGAAATATTGATCGAGCGCAAAAGATATATTATCATCAAATCTATTTAGTTATATGAAATACTATACAAGAATACTGTCTACAGCATTTAAGTGATCCTATTATAGACAAGTTAGTTGAAATAAAGAAGAAAGTTAATTCGAACCTTCATTTTTATATCAACTTCTTAAGAACATAATCAGCGATCTTGGTGATAATTGTAAAAATTTCATAACAAAGTTCAATTTTAAGTAGCAGACAAAAGTTTTTCATCATAGATGTTCTTAAGAAGTCATAATATAATAACGGATCGGAAAATAAATCAACATACCATAAACTGTACAGACAGCACAAATCCAAAAATCCAACTATAGAGACTAGTACCAAACATTAGTAAATTTTCTTGAGAATTTATATTAAAACCATTATAATTAATTATTTTAAATATATCAGACGAGAAGGTTGTTCTCAATTTCCATATGATCCATAGTGAAACTAGGCATGTTTCGGTCTCAATATGAACTCAATCGCAAATTAAATCATCATTATATTAAACAATTCAGCAAATAACAACATCATTCTGCAACTTTTGTACTTACAGTTTCCCTATAATTTATTAAAAGAATATTGGGTGAAGGAGTTTTAGATTGTGTTGAGAAAATTTATATGATCTCATGTGCGGGTAAATTTATATTTCTTAGGGCTAACCCAACACCTTGCTAATTTGTGACTTTGATTCAGCTATTATTACCACATTGGGTAATACCGACTTTTTTTGAGAGTTCCTTTTGTCAAACACTTATTAATTTCATCAAATCTTTAATCGTATACACCAACACTACGTCAATTTAGAAATGTCAGAATCCATCACAACAGTTAAAGCCGCCAACTGGAGACTCGTCGAAGTCGGACGTGTTGTACTTATCAAGAAGGGTACCTATTCTGGCAAGTTGGCTGTCATTGTTGAGATTATCGACCACAAGAGAGTAAGTTTGCAATGCATATAACAACAAGTATCAGGAAAAAATGGATTTAAAGGCAATCGACTAGACATGTATGATCGTGGATAATATAAATATCAAAATATTATTTCAAGGGCCGCTTATTTTCTATTAATTCAAAAGCTTACAATAAAATTGAAGATTATCATTGCACAGCCTTATTGATCAAACGCTTAATTATATTATGATGCATTCCTTTTAAATCCACGTCTTGATCTTATTGTTACACATTATAACTATTGGATGTATTTTTAACGTTTTTATAAATAGGTTTTGGTTGATGGTCCAGCTACCGAAGTCCCACGCCAAGCCTTGTCTTTGGCTCACGTTGTCCTCACACCTTTAACCGTCCCAAATGTTACCCGTGGTGCTAGATCTGTCATCATTGCAAAGAAATGGGCTGCATCTGATGTTTCTAAGAAATGGGCTGCATCTTCATGGGCCAAGAAAATTGCTCAACGTGAACGAAGAAGCCAGTTGACTGATTTTGAACGATTCCAAGTTGGTGTTTTTAAGAAGCAAAAGAAATATGCCCTCAACAAAGCTCTTGCCAAGGCATAAATAAAATCATGATTGACAAAGAAGTGATTAGTCTGATATATCTGTTCTATAAACCAAATGTTATAATATTTTTTATGCTATAGTACATTCTCATCAAATCCTTTTTCTAACTCAGTTGTATGCTTGCATACTTGCTTTTAAAGGCTCATTTAATTGTACATTTCCATCTCATTTAATCATATCATTAATATAAAAATGTGATACGTCGATTTGTAGAATGTGAGGCTCCAATATAGTACATTTACAAGTGTCTATCTATTGTACGAATTCGAATATGTAATGAATATTATTATACCTTAAATAAATACTACTTTTCTATAAAATCGTGGTCAATCTAAGTATCTGTAAAGCAATATAAAAACTCTCAATGATGAGAAACGTCAATGGTGTTTGGGTTTATTGTCAAATTAATATTCAACTTTGGGGAATGTTGTTCATGATCATGAACATCCTTAATATAAATATCATTATGCATAAAGTCTTCTTTAGTTACCGTTGAGGGTAATGATATAATTGCATGCTTTATGTTACTTGTTAATGAAGAAGGAGATGATGCTTCTGATTCAGTTATTGTAGTGTTTGAATTGCAATAGATAGTGCTTTGATGTGGAGAAGCCATCATAAGGTTCAATGCATCTAATTTTTGGACTTTGGATTTGTCCCCAGATGGATTATTATGCCCATGGCTGTTAATTCGAGTAATGTCAATTTCATTCATATTTATTGTGGAGTTATTTAAGGGGACCTCCAGTTGCTGGGCTTCTAATCTAAAGTCTTGCAATTGCGAAAGGTGATGAAAATATTTATTCAACAATTGGCTTGGGGAAATTTCATTATTAATTATCCCGTTCTTTAGTCCATTATTTTTTTTATTCCTCAAGTTCAGTAACATAATCTTAAAAATATTTTTATATTTTAAATTAGGGGTGTCATCACCACTAGCGTGCGTATCGTTATAAAGTTCATTTTCAACCTGTATTGCATAATCCCTTGCAAACTCTGGATTTAATTCTATAAATGATTGTGGGAGTGTGACTTGTATTAGAGCAGCATAGATAGCAAGAATAACAGTTTTTCGTATGCTGTTTTTGATTTTAAAAAGGTGTGTTGCTAACGATTCTTCAATCGAAAGTTGTGCAGGAATAATACCACAACCTGAGTCTGAGATGGGTTTAGGAACGGTATTCAGTGTATTTTTTAAAAATGTTAAGTATGAACCATTGGGATAATTTGATGGGTTACAATTGTGACATTGGTAATATTTAGGTAAATGAGCTTCATCATTTATCCCTAAAATGCAGTAAGAGTGTTGCCAAGTCGTACAGCTTTCACATTCTAACCATAAGAGATTTTCATTATCAATATGGTCTAAATCCTCCGGGACACAAACACACCTAACAACTCCTTCGCTTGTAGTGTATTCTGTATGTATATCACTGTCAATTGCTTTGTCAGTTTTTGCTTCTACGTGCGCTCGTTTTAATATTTTGTGTGTATGTGTTTGATCTGTTTTGGTTCTTTTGTTCTTTATAGTCCATTGTGAAACAAGCTCACTTTCTCTTTGTCGCTCCCGCTCAAGGAAGGAGTGTGTTCCTTTATTTGATCTTTTGGATCTTCTCTCAGTTTGATTCATTTTATAAAAAGTATATTTAACAAGCTAAATATCAGTATAATATTCTGTAGGTACACAGTAAATATAATTATCAACTCTGCACGACAATAAACGACGTTTATTACCCGGAGCATCATCACGTGTAACCTTGTATGCATAATGCAAGTACGGATCCGGAGTTATTCTCAAGTAGCTATAAAGTATTATTACTCCATTTTTATTAAAGTCAATGATGAATGGGATCTGCCGACAATTTGCCTCATATTTTCTGGCAGGAAAACCAACTGGCTCTACTTTGCCAGACCTTGAGACTTCCCTGGATGTTAGAGTAACAATCAAGAAACTAAAAGCCCATCGATATACAGTTTTTGACCTGCAGTATGTCATTATGGGCTGCTCATTTCTCTTTGGAATATCAATCATCCGCAACCCTCCTCTCGTTATTCGATTGATCCTGGTAGTGCTATTGCTTGGATCGGTGTTGACGCCAATAACATCGCAGTTTTTCTGGCCGGCAATGCCAATTTTTTTGTGGTTGATATTGTTCTACTCTTCTCAGTTCATTCCGGACTCATGGAGGCCAAACATACATGTGCGGGTGCTACCGGCCATCGAAACTATTCTTTATGGAGGGAATCTAAGTAATGTGTTGGCTTCTTATACATGTCCATTGTTAGATATTCTAGCCTGGATTCCATATGGCCTTGTTCATTTCGGAGCTCCGTTTGTGCTCGCTGGTGTCATTTTCTTATTTGCACCTCCTAAATCGTTAAGAGCTTACGGGTTTGCATTTGGATTCATGAATTTTTTTGGAGTGCTTATGCAAATATTTTTCCCTGCTGCTCCACCGTGGTATAAAAACTTACATGGCCTCGCTCCTGCAAATTATTCGGTTCCTGGATCCCCCGGTGGGTTAGCTCGAATTGATGATATTCTGGGGTTACAAATGTATACCAAATCCTTTAATGTTTCACCAATGGTCTTTGGTGCATTTCCCTCTCTTCACTCAGGTTGTGCAGTAATGGAGGCATTATTTATGTCATATGTTTTTCCTCGATCAATTCCATATGTTACATGCTATGTTTTATGGATATGGTGGAGCACAATGTATTTAACTCATCATTATTTTATTGATTTAATTGGTGGCGCAATATTATCATTTTCAGTTTTTTATTTTACGAAATTCACAATTTTACCAAAAATAACATCAAATCATTTTAGTAGATGGTCTTACACAAGTCTTGAGTATGATTCTTTATCACCATCATTATCATATTTAACAAAAAAATCAGGATTTGAAAATTCCCAAGAATTCAACAGGGATTATGAATTTGAAATGTTACCGACCTTAGTATCTCCCAACTTGACGTCACCTCAGGGTATGAATATTAATAGACACCCAAGATCTTATGGTTCACATAGTGCAAGCACATCAGTTTCATCTTCAACAATTTCCTCTTTATTTGATGATAGATCAACCACAAGATCTTCAAGCGCTTCAAGTGTACCGCTATCTTTAGTAGAAACAATTGAAGGTTCAAATGCTGTCCCATCTTTGTATCCTCTTACACCACACAAAGAAGAACATTAGTCGCCAATATTTGACTCCTATTAATTAGGTTACAATCAATGAAAACAAAGACAAAATATTAAAATCATATATTCTTTATATATAACAATCTTGATACAGGAATAAAACTACAATCGTACTTTTTTTTAACTACATAGTTACATACAAACATTATTTCTGCAAAATGCACTTATTGTTTTGTTCAGACGTTTCGCATTTTCATTTTCATTTTCATTTTCATTTTCATTTTCATTTTTTTTTTCATTTTCATTTTCATTTTCATTTTCATTTTCATTTTCATTTTCATTTTCATTTTCATTTTCATTTTCATTTTCATTTTYATTTTCATTTTCATTTTCATTTTCATTTTCATTTTCATTTTCATTTTCATTTTCATTTTCATTTTCATTTTTTTATTTTATTTTCATTTTCTTTTACTTTTTCTTTTTCTTCTTCATTATCACTTTTTTCTATTCCTTGTTTATATAATTATATGTTAAATATTTATAACTCTTATATTTTGACCTTAACTTCCTTAAGCAATACAAAGCAATACAGTTCCACGTAAGAGTATATAAATTATAGAACTTTATTCCAAATATCACAATTGCAATGATTTCAATTCATTTAAAACTTGTTCTGAACAAAATCTATACGATTCTAATAACTATAGTTTGTCTGTTGAAGATTTTATAAAGTTTATAGGATAACTGCAGGTATTGGTAGATCGGAATCAAGGTTTTTCGGGGACATACGGCTGCGCATCATAATATTATTCATAATAAACGTTGTCAGTGATTGAATTCGAAATTCGTTACCCGCAATTAATACAGATTGATTCTTTTTGGAATCATCATTAGATTATTATTCATAATAAATCTTCTTGAAATCTCTAAAATGAATTCCGAGGCCCAACTGTCTGTTCAACTACATTTGATATCTCCGGTGTCTCGCTATAACTAATCTAATTAACTCAATTGTAGCTGTACCACAACATACAAACTTAATACGGACCAGATCATCCCTGCCATTGGTTTAGGCACATGTCGAGCTTCTGATGAGTATGCTTATACCGCTGTTTTAGTGGCGCTTCGAACGGGATATAGACATATTGATGCGGATGCGATCAATTCCAATGAGATAGGAATTGGTAATGCCATTAGAGATTCCGGAGTCCCTAGAGAAGAAATATTTGTTACCACGAAGTTAACGCGTAAGAATTATGGCCACCCAAAAGAAGCGCTTGACGAATCATTGGAAAAGTTGGGTCTTGACTATGTTGATCTTTTCCTTATGCATCTTCCGGTTGCAACTGGTACTATCTATCATCATGAATATGTTAAATATCCTTCATTTATGAAAGGGGTCTCTAATAATACATCCGACCTTAATTATATTAAAACTTACGACCTAATGCAAGAACTTGTTGGATCCGGTAAAACTAAAGCTATTGGGGTTTCTAACTTTTCAGTTAAATATTTGAAGAAATTAATAGAAGCTCCATCCACAAATATCAAGCCTGCTGTTAATCAGACTAAATTGCACCCACTATTTCAACAACCTGAGCTGTTACAATATTGTAAGGAACAAAATATCATTCTGCAAGCTTACTCATCACTTGGCCCAAGATATTTTCCACTTATAAATCATGAAATCATTAAAACTATTGGTGACCACTACAATGTTGATCCTGCTACAATTCTTATTTCCTGGGCTCTATCAAAAGGTGTTGTTGTATTACCAAAAAGCAGTACTCCTTCAAGAATTGAAAGCAATCTCCAAGTCGTTGAATTCACCAATATGGAAACAGATATATTAAACAATATAAATGAATATTCAAATACCTTGGGAAATTGGTAGCCATTCGCTATTTCTAAAGACTAGAAAATATATCTCAATTTTATATGTATATATCAAAACGTTCAGAAAACTCTACTTCTAGTTCGATAAATTAACAATGCACTTCGGAGTAGTCTGCAAATTTCTATTACCAATTGTAACAGTTTGATTCCGATAGAAATCTCTAGATCTATGTAGGTATATATAATTCATCATAAGCTAAGGTTACCTATATAGCTCAGTGAAAATATGAATTGTCATGTAATAAACATAAAATATAAAGTATCTTTATACTATAACAAGCAAGATATATTTCTAATTTATTCACTATCACTTTCCTCCTCAGCATTTTGTAACCATTCAACAAATTCAACAACTGCCTTAGAAACCTCTGTTTTGTCACAAGTCTCGAACCATTTGTAAATATTTTGCTCTTGTACAATCTCTAAATCATATAGAATATCTATGACAAAAAAAAGAATCCCTTTACCATGGTTAATTTCACGGCAATATTGTTCAAATAAATTTAACAAGTGTACCTCATCTGTTTCTTTAAAAATTTGTCTTTTAAATAATATAGACCAATGTCGTAACACTTTCTGAGAAGCTTCTTTTATTTCTAAGGTACCTGTTTCTATGAAATGTGATATTCGTATTAGTAATGCTCTTACAGTAGCTTCCCTGACTTCATCATAATCCACATTCATTGCCATTCTTAAAGTATTGATTTCCAAAACTGCAACATCTATATCATGATTTTCATCCATTGCTCTATTTAAAGATGCAATAGCTTCTTTATCGAAACTCTCATCTTCAAAATCATCTTCCTCAGCCGAATATGCAGAAGCGCTAGTACCACTTAATGTACGAGGCTTTCTACGACGAGGAGCAGATTCAAATGTTGAAATTGAATCATCAGAAATTGTCAAATCTTCCAATTGATAAATAAGACCGGTATCAGCTAAATCATCTCTCGTATATGTTGTTTCTTCATCTGAATCTCTTGAAGTAGAATCGGTTTCAAACACATTTATGTGTTTCTCACAATATTCAAATCCAAGCCCATTTGGACCAACAATAGAAGCATCTCTTTTTTCATTTATATATTCATCATCTGAAGAGGAATTATCTCCTTTTTTTTCTTCAGGTTCTTCCAAAATTAATTTTGTTCTTTTCTTAATCGTTATATCATCATCTATCTTAACATTAAATCCAACTATAGAAGCTTCATGAACAACTACATTAGTCCCAATGTGAACACCATTTGCAACAATTGAATAAGAAATTTTAGAATTATTACCAATTTTAACGTCATCCCAAATATAAGCATTCTCCAAAATGACATTTTCACCAATGTTACAATTTCTTCCAATTATACTATTTTTCACTCTTGATCCAGTACCTATGAACGAACCTTCCCCAATAACGGTGCATGATTCAATATGACAACCAAAACTCAATTTAACACCATCTTCTTTATAGATATGACCTCTTGAATGTTTATAAGTTTGTGTTGGAAGTAAATTTGCATCAGGAGCAATTGGGAAAGCCCAACGGGACACAATATCTTTTGTTATAGCATCATAAGTTTGTTGAGAATCAACTCTTGCAGCATAATCATCAGTTAAAATATAGGTATAGATAGTTTTACCTAATAAATCCGAAGATAATATACCTTTTACGAAATCGGATCTTAAATCATCATAATCGAAATTTTCAGTGAAGAGTTGAGGTACCAAAGGTGAACAAATATCAATACGACAATCAATTAATTCATTTCGTAGTTCTAAAGTATCATGTTCATTTAAAATTTCTGGATCAATTATTAAAGAAGAAGAATTTAATGATGATGGCTCATACTGTAAGCATCTTCCTTCTTTATTTAATATAAAAATTCCAGATTCTATTCTTGAACGTGCTCTATGTATTGAAGAAGCTTGTTTAAGTACCATGGTTGCAATTGCATTTTTATCCTTTGATTTACGATCTTTATGAGCTTTTAAAACTTTTTCAAAAGACATATTTGTTACGACATCACCACTAAGCAGTAAAAAATCTTTTGTAATGAGTCCCTTTGAATCCAAATCACGAAGAGCATCACCGACAGATGAAGATTCTGGAGAAACCATTCGATGAATTTTGAACAAATGGGTGTTATGCCATTTGGATGACTCAAGATAATTTTTAATTGCTCTATCATGAGCTTGTGTATGAATCATTAGATAAACCTCATCAATATTTGCAGTCGCCAGAAATTCAAGGGTGTATTCTAGTAAAGGGACATTCGCAAGTGGCAATAAACATCTTGGAGTGTATTTGGTCAAAGGATCAAATCTGGTTAGATATGTGTCTGTGAGTAACACAGCTTGTAGTCTCTAATATAATATGATCAGTATGGCAAAAACACACGAAACAGCAAAATGAATGGGTATGGAGCATACTTCTTCTCCTTCAAGAGGATCCTTCTTCTTTCCGGCCATTCTTTCAGTTTCAATGTACAGCAATTGGTCTTAATAGAAATATAACTTGGAAATTTACCATTAAAATTAAAAATTAAAAATGCTATTTCTGATGTATGGGTTTCCGGGTAACACGCGACCAGCGAACAAAGCTATATAAAATTAAATTACCTTTACGTGGATTTATTAACATTCAAGTCCAGTTGGAAATTTGATGTCGCGCGCTCCCAAAAGACCCCATTCCGTCTTAGGAACGCCCTCATCGCGACAGAAAGGGGGTGCACCTCCCTTGCCGTCTCCCTCACCTCTGCCCTCCTCCATTCCACCGCCTAGTCCCGCAGTGGCCAGCCCAGGGATCCCTAGTCCAGGGGTGCCCACGGCCGGGGCGACGCAGAGCCACATAAAAGTCATAGCTCGATTTAGACCCCCAAATTCCAGAGAGGTGGAAGCCAACAGCACCCAGGTAGTCGAATTTGTTTCGGAGGATACTTGCCGTATTGCGACCCAGGATCAAGACTTCACGGGCACCTTTACTTTCGATAGAGTGTTCGGTATTGATTCACAACAATCAGACGTTTTCGATTATACAATTAAAGAAACTGTTGGCGATCTTTTGAAAGGTTACAATGGTACTGTTTTCGCTTATGGTCAGACAGGCTCCGGGAAATCATACACAATGATGGGACCTGACATCGATGATCGCAACTCAAGAGGTATTATCCCTAGGATAATCAATCAAATTTTTGACTCAATTAGGGATTCTCCAGAAAATATGGAGTACATTGTTGCCGTTAGTTACATGGAAATCTACATGGAAAGAATTAGAGATTTATTAAAACCTGAAAAATCAAATTTGCCTATACATGAGGATAAAGATCATGGTGTATATGTAAAAGGTTTAAGTGAGGTTTACGTGGGTAGTAAATCCGAGGTTTACCAGGTGATGAAAGAAGGTGGGAAAAATAGAGCCGTTGCTGCAACAAAAATGAATGAAGAATCATCAAGGTCTCACTCTATTTTTTTGGTTGATGTGAATCAAAAAAATACCGAGACTGGTTCTGCTAAAAAAGGAAGATTATTTTTAGTTGATTTAGCGGGAAGTGAAAAAATTGGTAAAACAGGTGCTTCTGGTCAAACTTTAGAAGAGGCTAAAAAAATTAATAAATCATTAAGTTCTTTAGGAATGGTAATTAATGCATTAACGGATGGTAAATCAACTCATATACCTTATAGAGATTCAAAATTAACTAGAATTTTACAAGAATCACTTGGCGGTAATTCACGTACTTCATTAATTATTAATTGTTCACCTTCATCTTTTAATGAACAAGAAACATTATCAACCTTAAGATTTGGTCAAAGAGCTAAAAAGATTAAGAATAAGGCGAAGATTAATGCTGAATTATCACCAGCCGAACTTCGTAGACTTGTTAAACTTTCTCAATTACAAAATGAAGCTAATATATCATATATTAGTAAATTAGAAGGTGAATTGACCGGTTGGAGATGTGGTAAAACACCAGAAACAGTTGAATGGGTTGAGTTAACAGGAGGCATTCGGGCAGGAAATGCTGGTGGCGGTGAGACTACTGCTACACATAAGACTACGCAGTCACTATCACAACCATCTCGATCTGAAACACCTAAAAGTGGTAGAAACACACCACAGAATGGTAATGGCCGTATAACACCTTCAAGATCATTAACACCAGGAAGATTAAAGAGACAAATTCTACTTCAGAGTAGTCCAAGACAAACTGCATTGTTGAGCGATTTCTTAGCACAAGATTCTGAACATGATAGACAAGAAGAAATTTTAAGAAGAGAGAATGAACTAGAAGATCTTATTGCAGAACGAGATGCAACAATTCAACATAATGAATCAGTGATTGAAGATTTAACAAAAGAATTAGATAAATTACGAACCAATTCTGCCAATAAAAGTAAATTTGAAATTGAAATTGAAACATTAAAAACAAGTTTAGGTAAAGCAAGATATGATGTTCAAGAATTAGAATTAGAAGCAGTTAGATTACGTGAAATGAATGGTCATCTTTCAAGAGATGCAGATACAAGTAAAGAATTAATTCAAAAATGGCAAGAAGAACAAGCAAGACAAAAGGAGGAAGATGAAAGAGATGAAAAGGAAAAAACAAAACAAAAATCAAAAGAAGAAGAAGAAGGTACTAAAATAACTCAATTATGGACAACCATTGATAAATTACTTTCAAGTAGTAATGATGAAGATTCGAAAACAATTTTAAATGCTTTAAAACAAAAATTAAATGTTTCCGATATCACAACAATAAATACTAGTTCATCTTTTAATAGAGTAACAGTGGAAAAACTATTGACATTAAGTAATAATGCATTAAACGATCCAACAACAGCTACGATTTCAACTCTTCAATCTTATCTTTCAGATTTAAAGAATAAAACGCCAATTCAAGAATCTTCGGGTAATAAGTTGGATCCAAATGTTGATCAAAATGTTGTTATTGAACAATTACGTTCTGATTTACAAGATGCATCATCAGCTAAGAATTCGATTATGAAAGATCTTCATGATCAATGTTCAAAATATGTTGAATTACAATTAGAATTAGAACAAACAAAAGAATCACTTGGTTATGCAACAAGAGATAAAGCAAGTCGATATCAACGTAAAAGAATGTTAATACTTGAAAAGAATTTAGAACAATTAACACATATTCAAAAACAATTAGTTGATCAAAATGCAGCTTTACAAAAAGATATCGCTATATCACAAAGAATTTTAAATACAAGAAATAAAAGAATTAAAGATTTAGAAATTGCTTTACAAGAATCACAAATGCATTATTCAATTGAATCTGAAAGTTTTGAACAAAATTTAGGTTTCTTAACTGAAAGATTTAACCATATTAAAAATGCCAGTTTAAATGCTATTGAAAAAATGACAGAATATAATAATAATATTAATAATGATGATGATGCTAGTAGTATACATTCTGTTGAATCTGATGAGCATGTTAATTTAAATGTGAAGATTGTTCGACCATTAAGAGGTGGTGGTGGTATTGTACAATCGATTACTTCCCCAGTTCCAAAACCAACTATAACTGGAGCTTTCAAACAGAACAATACTAATAATAATAATCTCAGCACATTTGCTTATGAATCTGAGGTATTATCCCCATTGTCTCCAAAAGCACATGCTTCAATATCACCTATAAATAGATCACCTTCAGGTCATCATAAAACTCAAAGTTTAACACCAATACCTGGAGGGTTATTATCATTAGGAGATGATTATCCAAACTCACAGAATCATTATCAAAATCGTGTACACAAATCATCATCAATTTCCTCACAGGTTAGTAATTGTTCGAATAATTCTGATAATTTTATAAGTAGGAAATTAGGATGGATTTTCCACAATGATCCAAATAATCCTAATAATCAACAATCAGTTGATGGCAAAAATATCATTTCTGGAAATCCAAATGACCGAGAAAAGAAATGAACAAAAGATTTAGAAGATGTTGTATTGATTTTTTTGATTTTCGACGTTTATAAATAGTTTGAAGTTTTTCATTGTTAGAATTATTATCATTTAAAATTTGATAGGATATTAAACTACTTATTTACATTTAAATTTCACACTTTGTTTTTGTTTTTGTTTAATTTGATTTAAAGATTTTTAATTAATCATATAAAGTATTGTCATTTATCATTCATTACTTTCATTATTTAATTTGTATAACAGTGCAATTGGTTTTAAAATATAACATCAAAAAAAAAAGAAGAAAACATGAAACATTAGGTCAAGTTGTTGAATAAAATACAGATAATAAATAAATAGAATAGAGGTACGGTATAATATATGTTGTGATAAGTTATTCCAAGATAACAGAAGAGCGCTCTTGTAATGTTCCCATGCATGCTTCCTCTCCCCGTTTAAGACTTAGTAAAGACCTCACATCGGAAACGTGATTCAACGCTTTTAGGACTGGAATCAAATGTAGTAAATCAGCATCTGTGGGGTCATTAACCCAGCCTTCGATCATGACGGCATTGTCTTTGTGCATTTCGTAACTGATTGGAGAATTGTCTACGATGATGACTTTACTAAGGTCGGGCTCAACGGTTGAAATATCTTTAATATAACCCTCCGTTCTGCTTTTTTGTTGGGGTAAAGAAGAGGCCAAGGTACAGTTGTTGCGATATAACCTTTTAGTGAAGTGAACTCCTTCCTGTTCAAGCCAGTCTATTATCGGGTCGGCATATTCCTTTACGGATGCTGTGAAGATGACCAAATTGTACCACTGAGACATCTGTTTCAGAAATTCATCGCAATAAGGTCTTTTATGGACATAATATAGAGTGGCTAACTGGCTGCTGAGCCTGACCTCGATCATCCGCATCTGGGTAGCTCCCATGCGGCCTCCCCGGGAAAACGAGTGGATCAGAGTCTCATCGAGATCGAGAATAAGTGTTTTCCGAGAAAGTGGCCGGAGGAACAAATGTCGTGGGGGAATCAGCATTAGCCTCATCCTGGAGCCGAAACCGTGGGAACCAAGGGAAACGGACGGTGAGCGAAGGGAACGGAGTCGTTTGTGTGCCGCGGAATCCGAGAATCCGTAATTAACGTTCATCACTATTAAATAAATATTAAATCAGGTCTAGATGGTTTGTTGCAGTTTTGCAGTTTTTCAGGTAGGATGATGGATGATGGATGGGTTTATCTCCTTCTGTTCTGTGCACGTTGCTGCCCCGAATCTTGGTCTTTTGGGATTTTACAATGCGAAAAATCACGAAAGTTCCACCAAAACAAAAAATCCAGTTAATACAGACACGTCTGGCAATCGGATCTCCAAAAACAACATGTGAAGCCTGTGGTATGTCGTATATCCCTTCTTCCCTCATAGATCGAAAACTCCATGCTCATTTCCACACCAGAGCTTTTAAAGGTCGCGAATGGTTCCCATCTTGGGGCTCCGTCGTTTGTGGCAGTAGTGATCTCTTGTCTGGAACCCCATCATCCTTAACAACTCCTGATTCAAATATCATTGCTATATCAGGTACAAATTTAAAACCTTCTGAAAAAAATGCGATTAAGGATTTGTTACAACTCGTTAATTCGGAGTTAAATGCCCCTGAAGATTCGGCTAAATGGCAAACAAATGATGGTGCTGCTTTTGTTTTTGTACATGCTAAACGTGCCATAGGTTTACTCACCGTAGAGAAA
This sequence comes from Alloascoidea hylecoeti, assembly GCA_001600815.1. Taxonomy (NCBI): domain Eukaryota; kingdom Fungi; phylum Ascomycota; class Alloascoideomycetes; order Alloascoideales; family Alloascoideaceae; genus Alloascoidea; species Alloascoidea hylecoeti. The sequence continues at coordinate 92,637 of BCKZ01000019.1, read as the reverse complement.
GCATCAACTGGTTATTGGATGTTATTGCATAATGGCCAATTAATTCCTAATAAACACTCTCATATATTAATGGGTATATCACGGTTGTATACCGTCAAAGATTTCAGAAGGCAGCAGGTTGCATTGAACTTGTTAGAAGTAGCAAGAAAATTCTTCATATATGGTATTGATATACCCAAACTTCAAATCGCCTGGAGCCAACCAAGTGTTTTAGGCAGCAAAGTGGCCCAAAGGTGGAATTCGGTGAAACTGAAAAATTCAAATAAGAAAGTGATTCCAATATATTTGGAATAGTGTTCGAATTCTAATGCATGCTAATGTTTTTTATTTTTATTTTTATTTTTTCGCTTTTGTTCCCATTGTGGGCATTTTTCATATTCGTTTATTATCATTGTTTTTTTGTTCATTTACTTTGCATTAATTATTCGAATTCCATATCCTAGTTTCCAATGGCACCTTCAGATCTATGAAAATAGTCAAAGTTACGCGTTCTAGAGGTACAAATAAAAAGATGTGATGTTATTTCGATTATTATTCCTCCGAGTATATCATTATTATCCATGATATTACCATTATTTGTTTTCTTCCATATTCATTCTCACTTTTCCAGTTACAGGTTGAACTTGGCTCCTAACATTTTTTGTTCTTTCAATTCAGCGCTATTTTGAATTGAAATTTAATGTTTTTAAGACATATACATATGATTATTGTTAATTATAGCCCACCCATGTAATGGAATTCGTTCCACTTTTTAAATTTTTCAATATAAGATATTATACACATCAAACCCACTACAGTTTAGCTACAGTTAGGTACCTCTATCATTCCATTTTCGCTTTTCGCTTTTGAACCGCCGTTCCTTTTGTATATTTAATAAAATGAAAATTTCCTACTTAACTCAAATCATCTTATCTTTTCACTAGCTCCTCTCCTAATATAGGCTCTATGTATCATCATGTTAATTATATATTGAAATAATTGTAGTTTGATCCAAACTTTTATTTTTTTATTTGTTAGATGAGTATGAGCGGAAGCATTTATATTTGTTTATTTTTGGGGTGGGGGGGGGATCAGAAACTGCAGTCAGGAAACTTCTACCTTTGGGACATAATATGGCTACCAAATGATGTTAGGAGTTTATAATAAATGGCTGCTGATACATTCCATTGTACTAAAGGTGGTTTCCTATTTGAGGTGGATTCTCCGCGGTTATCAAGGCTAACGCTTGTTCTACATATATGTATAAATGTTGGTCATAACTATATCTGATTATGTAAAAATACTAACATCTCTTTTAGCTATTCTATCATTGATTTGTGCTTTAGGTATTCCATATATTTTACCACAAATATGGAATTGGAAGAATGAAAATGAATCTACAAGTGTATGCTACCGCAACAATCGCGGTGTCGTATAAGTAATACGTAACCCGGATTTGACACTATATGATAAAGCTTGCATCGAGTGGTTGTCTAATTTTTTTTGACCTAATGGTACAATTTTTACGCTGGTATCGTCTTCAATGCTGTTCCTTCAGTCCCAAGGATTACTAGGTATTTCAACTCCAATCACTGTAGAGTTAGCTAGTGTCCCCCTAAAATTACTGTGAGGTAGTGAACGCAAAGTACCTTGGCTGTACAGAGGAGTACCAGTTCGGCAAATTCATTCACATAATGATCATTAAAGATAAAAGAACTTCAATTGAAAGAGGCGTTTAAAGGGTTGAAGCTGATGCAGTATATGTAGAACATAATCCTCTAACGGAAAATAGATCTATGTGATTAACAGTCTAAATAATTCTTTCATAATAAAACGATTGAAAATCTTACAAAACAAAACGGTATAATTTATACTCTGCTTTTCATGGCTTATAAAATTCGATTGGTTTAGAGACGATATAATTATGGATCGATGTAAAAACTGATGATAGATTAAGTACATGGCTTGAGGAATTACAACTATTAGGGAAAAACGGAGATCTCATTGAATTGAATAAAAATGATTTTACAATTAAACAAGTAACGGCAATCGGAACAGGAAAAACGCGATTAACCTATAGTCTTGACCAACCCGCAAGAGATTAATTTATAATCCTCCATTATCTTCATTAAATTCAACTTTTTTCATCAAAAGTAAATCCAATTGTATCTACAAATTTGGTTGATGAAGTTAGAAAATCGGTTTTAAATGGTTTAAATTATGAGAATAAAAATTATAGAATCACAAATTGAAAAAGCATTTAGGTATGATAAAAAATGGGGGTTCCCGGATTAGTCTATAGAAACTAGAAATTCAAATTAGAGGCAAATCGCAGAAGCGAGTGGATTTCCGCCGTAAAAATTTAATCTTAAATTTGTGCTTTTATTGTTATAGTCAAAATTAAGTTAATAATATTAATGCATAAGATAAACACAAACCCATTTCATCTAATTAAAATTTCTCTCTCAAGCTTCAAATGTTTCCTATATAAATAGATATATTTCCTGTAACTCTTAACTTCACTCTGTTTACTTTCTTCTGCTTAACACAAACACAATCTCCTTTTATTTAGAATAATATATATTCTTTTGATAATGAAATCTCCATTTCTTATAACAACAATAACAACACTTGTTTTCTGGATCTCTCCCTCATTAGGATTAACATCTATTAAACAGGATGAATATATTAAGAATTACCTATCATTGGATGATAAATCTATGCCAAAAGTTTTAGGAATTCACTCAGTTAATGATTTTAAAAGACCGCGTCCTTTGTTTGATGCTTTAGAACTCGGCGCTTCCTCAATAGCAACAGTTGTTACTGGTGATATTGATAGTAATACGTATGATCTCGGTAATTTGGATAGTTTATATATCCAGCCAATCATGAAATTACTTGATGAGATCAATTATCCATTGACAAAACATATACAAACTAATCCTGAATATTACTATAAAATCCACAAAAAGGGACTCTTTAAAAGCAATCCTGAAGCAACATTATATTTGTTTGTTGATTTGGCTGTTACAGGTAACTCAACAGAAGCTTGGAAAAGAGTTGAAGAAGCCTTTAAACCATTGAAGGAAAAATCCTATTTAAGTTATACAAATGAAACTGGTGATGGGATTATTCATCGACCAATTACAGTGATTGGTACAGGAAATTCACCGCTAGATTATATTTTAAGATCAAATGGATCTCCCCGAAGACATTTCTTTTATGATGCTCCATTAGCTGGATTAACCAATATTGACGGTGAACCCCTTGGATTTAATCTAGGCATCAGTCCAATTGCATCAAGTGGTATCAATACAGGCGACACACCCAGTAGAAGAGCAAATATTCATGGTCTACGACTTTTAAGGAGACAAGTAGATACAGCACATGGCTTTGGTATTAGGACGAAATATTGGCCGATACAAAATAGCACACCAAAAAGGGTAAAAAAATGGCTTATGAACTCACTTCTTAACACTGGTATTGATTTTATTAGTACTGATGATATCAAAACAGCACATGAATTACTTATTTCTTTAGGTGATCGTGAGAATGATAATTCTCTAGATTATAAATTCAACATTTTAAAAGGTTTATTTGCTAATTAATGAAAATATTTATTTAATATGATTATATAAATTATATCATTTCATACACATGTATGAATATTTTGTCTCATTTAGCTATGTAGTAAAGAAATGGTTGTGATTTAGGTTCCTAGGCCATACTCACGATCAGAAACTATTATATAATTATAGTTATATCTTACTTCTGTTTACTTCTTCATTATGATATACGTAAATAGATCAAAGTATAAGTATCGCTAACACAAATACAAACACAATTCAAGCACAAAAAAATAAAAACAATCACGTTTAAACAGAATAACAAACTCAATAACAAACTCAATTGCAATTCAAACCCAAACACAATTCAATCACACTTTATATATTATAACTGTGAGAATTTGATTCTGTATGAGAATCAATGATGAAAATAGATGCCAATAGCTAAGTTAGTGTTGCAACTGGTCTTATATTTATCATCATTAACTTCCTAAATTTTGGGACACTTGTTGTCATAATGAAAAACGGAATTATTCAAAATTTCCTAATACGCTTGAAAAGAGTAAATTTAAATTTCATCCTGATCTGTATATGAATACTAAGTGGTGGAACATCAATCATTTTATTCCATAAACAGGATTGATCATAAGAATGCCCATTTAGTGTCTGTAATTAACAGTTCTTATTTAACAATTCCTACTCCACCATATTTCTTCCGATTGTTTTTCCCTTCATTCTCTTTGAATCCAATTCATTGATAAATCAAGTTCCGACAAAAATCCTATTTTTTTTTTAACCCTTTCACCAATTAAATTATCTCTACTATATATAGTCAAATAAAAATCTCTCTTTCTATTCTTCTTATTTTTGTGTATTCTTGACACTCTTCTTTCTTCCCTTCTTATATGCCTAGACCACCTTAAAAGTAAATTTTTTTTTTTTAGATATTTTTTACTTTTTCAAGTTTTTAGATATTATAATCCCCCAATCAATCTCATTTAATATTTGTCCCTGCAAATCTAATATTTTTCCTTAGCTCTAGTGCCTTTTTGATAAAAGCCCCATAAGATTCTATAAAAGTGTGTTTATAAAGAGTGTGCTCCCAAGAAGAAGTTAGCCGTTGTAGTATAGTGGTGAGTACACATCGTTGTGGCCGATGAAACCTCAGTTCGATTCTGGGCAACGGCAATAATTTTTTAATTTGAATCAATTTATTTAGAATCTGGGCCTCTGTAGCACAGTAGTCGAATTTCCCCTATAAAATAATGTATGAAAGAGAAGCTAATTAGATTTTGGATAACTTTGCAGTTTGGTTACACTCAAATATAGAAAAATAAAAACGACGTTCTTCATAATTTTATAATTTGATAATTTTATAATTAAGAAATCATTACTTTTGGGATCGGAAGAGATCCCAGATTAGAAGATCTAGATATACCATGTCCTAATATAAGGCCTAGGGAATTAAGTACAATTGAAATGGTATGTAACATATGCGTTTAAGGAATATCCGGTGACAACTTACCAATACAAATGGAAATAAAGACCAATTTTACAAAAGTTTAAATAGAAATCTAGAAGGCAATCTCAACACATTATTTACGAGGAGTGGAAGCTTTAGTTCAAAAAATTTATTAAAGGGATAATAACTATGGTATAAGTTATAGCAGATCGGAATTTTTAGGTATTTTAGATTAGCGCTAGTTATGTCGAATATGAAAATTGCTACTTATTAAACCATTTTTTGAGAATGATTCGAATTAATTATATGAGGAGTGCTTAAGATAAATGATACTTATAAAAAGATCATGTGATATAACAATTAGATTAAATTTCTTAGAGAAGAATAGCCAGATAGCAATAAAGTTAAATATGATGACATAAATATACAATTGTCGTCGTACCTGTTCCTTCAACATATTATTTTGTCCAAATTTGTGTGCTGCGTCTCAAATTGAGTTTTGGGAAATATAAGTGAAAATATATAAAATGAAACTAAATCTTCAATTTCAATTGTTTTATATCCTCTTTAATTGCCCTTCCAATCAAAAAAGCAATTCAAAAATTAATTGATATATTAATTAATTTGACGAACTAGAAAATGTCTTACGAAAGAGATGGACGCCCTGCAGGAGGTTATGCGGATCTTGCATCTAATATTGCGAATGCTTTTTCCAGTCGCAATAATTCTGATCCTTCGAAAGAAATAATCAACAGTGATGGTTCTGTTAAAGAATTGGAATCATTATCATCATCATCTAGAGCAATTGATACTACTAAATCAAGAGAAACCTTTAGGAAATATCTAGTCAATTATATTTTTTGTATAATGGTTGCATTTGGCGGATTTCTTTTGGGTTATGATATAGGAACTGTTGGCGGTTATTTCAATATGAAAATTTTCCAAATGACATATGGCGAAGAGATTGGAAACGGCATGATTTTAATATCTGTTATCCATACAGGTCTGTTAGTTGGTCTATTTGATCTGGGGGCTGCAGCTGGTGGGATTTTATTTTCGAGAATTGGTGAGAAATATGGTAGAAGAATCGGTATTATGGTTGCAGTAGTTGTCTATATGATTGGTATAGTTGTACAAATGGCATCAACAAAAAGTTGGATTCAAATCATGATTGGTAGAATGATTACAGGCCTTGGTGTTGGTACATTGGTTATTTTAAGTCCTGTATTGGTTTCGGAAACCTCACCAAAGTCATTTCGCGGCTCATTTGTTGCAACATTTAGTTTAATGATAACATTTGGGGTTTTTATTGGAAATCTTATAAATAAATTATCTAGTACTAGAAATGATCCTGGTCAATGGAGAATACCAATGGGGTTTGCATTTCTATGGGCTATACTTTTATTAATTGGAGTATATTTTTCACCAGAATCACCGCGATATTTAATACAAGCTAATAAAATAGACGAGGCAAAAGCTGCTATTGCTAATAGTAATCGACTTAAACTTTGGGATCCAAGAGTCGATACTCAACTAAATGAGATTGTGGAAGCGGTTAACATTGAAAAAACTATTAATCAAACCGAATCTACTTCATGGAGGGAACTATTTGTCGGTAAACCAAGGATACGTTATAGATTATTCCTCTGTGTTGGTATGAACGTGTTTCAACAATTAACTGGTATTTCTTACTTTTTGTATTATGGCACACATATTTTTAAAGATATTGGTGTTACAGATCCATTTACTGTTCAACTTATTTTTGGTAGTGTTGGTTTTGGATCAACCTTTATTGCTTTGTATACAGTACAAAAATTTGGTAGAAGGAGAAATTTATTAGCTGGAACATTCGTTATGTTTTCATGCATTGCATTATTTACATCTTTATCAAAGTTTGCCTTATACCCAAATGGGAGTGATTCAGCACCAAATGAAAAAATTAGCAAGTTCTTAATTGCACTCGTTTGTATTTATATTGTAACGTTCTCAATTTCTTGGTCACCAGTACTGACAATTATTGGGACTGAAACATTACCACAAAGAATTAGAGCAAAAGGTATTTCCATTGGAGTTTCAGCAAATTGGCTAACGAGTTTCACGGTTCTATTAGTTTCTCCATATGCTAAAAGTCAAATTGGGTTTTATTACGGTTATGTGTTTACTGGCACTCTATTACTTTCAGTGATATTTGTATTTTTAGTCATCCCTGAAACTAAAGGATTAAGTTTAGAGCAGATCGATGAGCTTTATAGGTCTGGTGTAAAGCCATGGAGAACATGATATTATTTATATATATATACAACTCTTAAGTTTAGAACATTTTATAATTGATATATATATAAAATAAGAATAAAAATAAGAATAAAAATAAGAATAAAAATAAGAATAAATAGGATATATATCAAAACTTAACTATTCGTACCCAACAATAATATTTTCTCATCATATATCACGTGACCAACTTTTCAAGTGACAACTCACCCATCTTAAATCAATTCTTCCCTGACGAATATTGGCTTAAAAAAAGAATGAAGATCTCAACGACTTCTGAAATATTTACATTAGTATGGTTTGTTATTGGTATTGTTGAGGCTGTTGATTCATCCTCAATTGAGGTTGAGGTTGCTGGTATACCAAAGTCAAAACAATCTCTTTATAAACCAACTAAAGATGGTAAATGGAGCTGTTTAGAAGATCCATCAATAATTTTAAACTATTCTCAAATTAATGACAATTATTGTGATTGTCCAGATGGAAGTGATGAACCAGGAACTTCAGCATGTTATAATGCTAAATTTTATTGTAAAAATATTGGATTTAAAGGTGAATACATTGATTCTTTTAAAGTTGCTGATGGAGTCTGTGATTGTTGTGATGGTAGTGATGAATTTTCATTAATTGGTATAATGGAAGATAACAGAGAAAAAGGTTGTGCTAATTCTTGTAAAGAATTGAGTAAAGAATGGTGGAGTACTTTAAAAAGTAAAAAAAATATCATTGAAAAGGGATTGAAGGAGAAACAAGTATTAATCAAAAAAACAAAACAAATTATTGAGAATAAAAGAAATGAAATTACTAGAATGGAAGAAGAACTTGAAAAATTAAGAATCAACTTAATTAATGAAGAGTTGAAAGCTGAAAATAATAAAAATGAGCATGAAGACGAGAATGAAAATGAAAATGAATATGAATCTGGAATTGAAGTTATTATTGATATTAAAAAACTTAATGAAGGACATGATACATTAAAAGGATATTTATCAAAACAATTACAATCCTACAATAAATTAGTTGATTTATTAAACCATTTAAAAGAAAATTACAATAAAAATGTTAATGATGTTGCCGTCGTTAAAGCAGTTAACGATTGGGAAGCATTATTATCAAAGACAGAATTAGACCATATACCATCATTATCAGAATTTGAATATTTACAAGAGAAAACGTATTTAGAAGAAGAAGTAATAAAACTCAATTCAGCTAATGAAGAAGAAGGTATTAATAAAGATAGAGCAAAAGATAATATTTTACAAACTTTATCATTGTTTAAAAAAATACCTGATTTATTATTACTAACAGTTAATAATTTTGATGTGAATTATTTAAAACCATGTGAATCAATTTTAGAAGCATTATCATTAGATTATAATCCTAATTTTAACGATGGGGTTGTTAAAAGCACTGTTAGAGAATGGGAAGAATATTTGGGTGAGAAGGATGAAGGGCCGAATGAAACTGAATTGATTCAAGAATCTGATTTATTTGTTGAGTTAATTGATTCATTCGAAAAAAGAATTAAATATTCATCATCCTTAAACGTCAAACAAAATGAAAATAACGATGAAAATAACGATGAAGAGAATGAAAAAAATGACTTTGTTCAAGCAACAGAAGAGCCTAACACTGAACCAAAATCATTAGGTGATAAATTTTTTGATTTTCTAAATGATCTATTAAATTCATTTTTAGGTATACCATCATCAAGAATTATATCAAATCCCTCATCATCCGATTCTTCAAATCCATCGAAATCATCGAAATCATCGAATATTCAAGATCTTGAATCACAAATTAGTAATCTTGAAAGAGAAATAAACGAATCAGAAAATGATTTAGATGATACTGATCGATATGGCCCGTTAAATATTTTAAGAGCTTTAGAAGATAAATGTATCGAAAAACATATTTCTGGTTATGACTATAAATTATGTTTCTTAAACGATTTACGACAGACTGCAAGTTCTCATAATTCAAGGATTGGAAACTACAATAGAGTTGAGTTTTTACATTCAGAAGATGATATTATTGAAAGTACTGAATCAATATTAGATCTACCTACTTTAAGACTATTCTATAATGATGGACAAAAGTGTTGGAACGGACCTCCGAGATCCGGAATAATAGATGTTTATTGTGGCGAAAGTGATGAGATTTTGAGTGTCATGGAAGAAGAAAAATGTACATATGGTGTTAAAATAAAATCACCAATTGGATGTCTCGATCAAATGAAGGTTGATATTATAAGGGAAGAAAAAGAAATGATATTAGCACAAAAGGGCAATGTATTGCATGACGAATTATGAATTTGAGGTAGAAATTAATATATCAGTGGCTTATGAGATCTCTGTATATTGTGTATGACGTTTATATATAACTATTAGCATGTTATAAACTGTTATAATTTTGTTTGACAATTGTTTGAAGTTGAGCCTAGAACTTATAATTGTCTTAAGTTCACAAACATCACACACCTGCGAAAATAAAATTATAAACTTAAATATTCGTACTAAATATCTAAAACATCGTCATTTACTTTGCTTTCTTCTTCATCTTCACTTTTGTTACATGTTTATTCACCTATAGCTATATGAAATACAAGAAATATGAAAGCTGTTTCTTATTACATCCCTGATTATTTCCAATGGCAAACACCTATAACCGATCTTGACTTTATGAACAGTGGCAATGATAGTATGAAACCTTACGATGAGCTACCATCACCAAAATGTATTGATAATAGCAGCAATAACGATAATGAGAATAATTCAAAAACCAATGAAAAAGTTAATCTTGTGAATCTACCACCAGAATTGTTATATAAAATAATAACAAATTATCTTGATTATCCCGATATAATCAAATTATCAAAAACAAATAAAAAATTAAGATTATTTTGTTTATCAAAATATATAATTGTTAAAAAGAAAAAAATCATTAAAAAGAATATTGAATGGTTTTTAGTAAACAATAAACCAACAAGTTTTGAATTATTTAAATTAAATATTTTAAAAACTCCTTATTATGTATCACCAAATGAAAAGAAGATGATGTTTTTGATTTTTGAATTCTCAAAAAAAGTTAGAATGGATATTGTTGGAGAAATGTTAAAAGGTAAAAGAAGAATCATTAAAAAGTTTAGTGATTATGATAATGATAATGATTACAGTACAAAATTAGAATCGGAATTGGTCAAATCGGATTTTAAACTTGAGAGGAGGAATCGGATTTTGGAGGTTAGTGGCAGATGACTTTGTTTTACTCAAGCTCTGCTTTTTTGCTTTTTTGCTTTTGGTTTATTTATGATAACTTAACGATATAAGTGCAACTATTTAATTTAATTATAATGTTTATGAGGGTTAATTGTGAAATGTGACGAAACAGCCAAATGTATAGCATTTATATAACATGTCGATTAAATCTTGTTGGATAAGTTGGTGTTTTTTACTGTCAATGCATAATATCATTACATGTCATGTGATGATGCATACAATTTTAAGACCGATACGTAATTTAACAATGGCTGCAACTAATAATTCGTACTTTTGAAGAACATAGTTCGCACTATAATCAACAAATATTAATAACAAGAGATATCTTGGAGAAACAAACATCAATGTTTGACCGACGTTCCATTTATTTCTCACAATCCCAATACCCTTTGATATCGATAATTTTATAAGGTACGACACCAATCTGCTTTTTAAGAAAACAAAATGATTTACGAATTTTGTCTCTAATCTCCGTGGATTAATATACCGAAATGGCAATACATACTGAATATATCTTAGTAGATAAAGCACCAGTACTATATTACATATAGTCACATAACCTATATTTTATACTTGATATTGATCATTTACTTAGACCATCGCCTGTCCTGCTCACATAGAGTGGGGCTCTATCCTGAGATATGCGACCCTTGGAACACATTCCTTACGTTACTTGCAAAAGAAATATTAAGTTTTATTAAATGCAATATATTAATTTATTATTATTATTATGATGATGATAGTATACATAACTTAAAGCAAAATATTATAGCTTACTAGTTTTGATTTTTTTGAATCTTTTGATTATAAAGTTGAACCTTGCAGTTGAAACTTGAACTTAATAAATAATATTAATGGAAATTGAAATTCCAATTTTTTGGACATTATCCCACTGGAGCAATAATTAACAGCCGCTCATTAATTTATTTTTTGGAAATCCATACTCTGTACTTTCCCAAGTAGTTAAATTAACATTCTTGTAAGCTTTTGGATGATCGTTAATATAATCATAGGTTGGGTAATCACTTGGATCACAAGTTACACTAACTGATCCCGTTGGTTGATAAACTCTAACATAATCAATTTCCATTGTACTTGGAAATTGTAAACTTGTCCAATCAATATATGTCCAAGAATTTGAAATACCAAAGTTTAAAATCATTGACATTGGTTCTTTTGAAATCAGTCTTTGACCAACGTTACCATTTTCTTGTAAAGCATTTGAATATAATGTATAAGTTGCATCATCTCCAACAAAAAATCTAACATAACCATCTTTATCATCATTTAAATATTCAAAACTATAAGTTTGAAAATGTGAATCTCCAGTAGAATCACCACTCTTATCTGTTGTATTTTCATACCATAAAGTATTTAAGGTTGTTAAACCAGAAATTGCCTGTTGGAAAGGACCACCAGTATAAGAATTCATATTTGTAATTGATTTATTATAAATCTCAATATACTCGTAATTGGGAATGTACCAAATATCATATGGAGCAACTTGAAGTGATTGTGAAACAACACCATTCTTAATGATTGCATCATTTGCACCTTCTAAAGCATCGATTTCTGGAGCACCTCTACCAGTACCTTGATTTGGATGGTCTTCACCATCACAAGTACATTTATTTAGTCTTTGTCCCAATAAGTAAGAAATTCCATCAGAAGAAGATTGATTTGGAGTTATTCCAGCATCACATTCATTGTAAGAATAAGGCCAGACCCCATCAGTTGTTGATAAATAACCTGGTCTCCCCAGATTCCCCATTGTCCAAATACCGGGCCAGAATCCTAGTATTTTACCATGTCCAGGTAATTTTGCACTAACCTCGTAAATTCCTTGTGTAAAACATAATTTATTCCAACTTTGTAGATTTCCTGATCTATAAAATAAATCATGATTTTTATAGGCATCCATTCGAATTTTAAGAGTACCGTTTGAAGTTTGAATAGAATCAGGATCACTCCATTCTAAATCTTCTGTTGCAGCATAATGTAAATCAACAGCGGTCCAAAATTGATCATCACCTTCGTAAAAAGTTCTGCCAACCGCATTAAACTCATCAGAAAAGACCAATTTCCATTTTGAACCATCTAGTGCTTCTCTTGTCAATGCATCATCAGGAGTATCACTATCAACTAAATTTGTCCTTATACCTGATAACAATGGATAACTATATTCAGTTAATATTTCATATGATTCAGGCCTTCCTTTAGTAGTGACATTAGAAAAAGTTAGGACCGGAAGAAGGACAAATAGGACCAATAAGCCAATAACTATAAATAGAAACCCGGATAAATTGATATAAGTTCTTCTATTCCAACCCACAGTCGAACATTTTCGATCTAGTTTTGCATCCAGTATTGGGTCAGGATTATGTATATAATCATCAGCCTCCTTATCATCCATTGTCAAGGGAAAATCGGTGGCTGGAAATCCACCAAAGGGAGAAGTTATAATATCATGTTCACGATCACTATTACTATTGTTGTAGATATTATTCGCTGAGCCTCGTTCATTTGGAACTGAATAAGAAGAATCATTCAAATATTGTAGTGCTGATCTACTTACAGAGGAGCCGAAAGGCACAGGTACTGGTACGGGATATCGACTCAAATCAGCAGTAATGCCAATATTGGAAGCTCGGTAGGCATCGTTGTAGATAAAATTGAGAGATCCTGCTGTAGGGGCTAGTAAAGAGGCCGAGGAGTTTGGGGTGGAAGACTCTGAATCAAATGGGTTCCGTAGGGGGGTAGGGACGCTGTTGTACCCTATATTACTAGCATTATAATTTATCTGTGTTTGTGAGTGATCAGCAGGAACATTTTGATTAATATTGTCAGCACTATAGTCACCACTATAATTTGAAGTATCGGATGATTTTGAAGGAGTTGAAGAGATCTGTGATAATGAAGCTGAGTCCAAATGAGACGTTAGAAACCGAGAAGAAGGCATCGAAATCTACTTTTTTTTATTTCTATTTATAACTGACAATGAAATTTGAAAGACTTGAAGGAGAAGGAGAAGATCTGGAGTCTTTTATAATAATTATTATATTATGTTAATTACAGGTCTATGCATGCAGTTTCACCTAATGGGGGGTCATGCAGAGTCATTCAGGTAGGCTTGCAGAGCCAAGCTCAAACAGCTTAGGACTACAGGAAAACATCATAACCGTATTAGAACACCAAACCGTGCAAGTGGGAAATCAATTAAAATATATACAATGCTCAATTGGCATTGGACTCAAAAAAACTACTCATTCCATCCATATCACCAAATTCATTTAACCAATCCTGAACTCCATTAGCTGTTTCTTCTGGAAACAATCCTGCTCTTGTTTGACGTAGGCCACTAAATGGTGTCAATGGAGGTTCTAAAAACGATGCTCCTGTCCCAATATCAGATAAATTATTTGTATCTGGCCGTGACTTTCGTCTTCTTCTCGATATATCCTTATTAATACTGTTATTAAATTTCGATTTTATTGGAGTCCCATTCATAAAATCAATACTATTGTCAAGATTATGTCGTTTCTTATTCTTCTTGCTTTTATTTCGTCCTCTACTTCTATTCGCTAATGGTGTTAAATGATCATTAGTCTTAAATTTTGGAAGTTTCAATTGTTGTAATTCCAAATCATTATTGATATTATTGTTTCGATTCCTAAATGCTGATAACGGCACATTATTTTTAAAAATTGATGGTGTTGTTATTGCAATTGAATCATCATCATCAAATTCAGACGTATTTATAAATTCATCGAATTTCCAAGGTGATTCATTAGTGTTGTTATTTGGAGTAGCTGTCAATGATGATGATGGAAATAATTGATTTTCATCTGCTGTTGACTTATTTACACCCATACTTTTCGATTTTCTATGTAAAATATCATTATGAGGATTCTTATTTGGTGATGCAAAATGAATTGAAGAATTTAATGATCTAGTATTTTGACCATCAATTATACCATATGGTGTACTTGAAGGCATAACCCAAGATGCTAGTGGCGGTGGTCTTGAACTTGAATGTGCTGAACCTAGAACTTCCTTCGCTTTTGTATTTAATAATGTACGACGAACTGTTGAATTTGGTAAATTTTCTTCTTGATCTGTTTCTTCATCTGTAAAATCATCCTCATTATTATAATCATTATTTTTACTTTTTGATTTATTTTTTGTTTTACTGTTTGTTTTTTTGTCGTTTCTATTTCCATTGAAACCTGGATAATCTGATTCATCAGATGTTTCGGAATTGGAATCTGAATCTGATTCTGATTCTGACTGTGAATCATTATAATCATCTCGTAGTTCATATTCTTCAGATTCTCCATGGTCTTCATTAAAATAATTATATAAATAATCATCATTATTATTGTTATTAGTATTATTAAGGTCATATAGTTCATACTCTTTACTAGCTTGTAATAGTTTATTCACATATTCTTCGTCTTTATTTGAATGGCCAGTAAATGGATCTTCCCAGAATGGTGTCTCACCATATTCCTCATCCTCTTCATCCTCATCCTCATCACTAGCATTGTACTGTTGATGCATTAAATCTTGATCATCATCATTGTAATAAGACTGATATTTATTTTTTAATGCCAATGCAGATAAGTCCGTTTCTAAATCTTCTTGCTCCATATCAGAAAAGTCTTGTACAATTGCAGCTTCTTCAGCTTTTAACAATTCATCTTCATCTTCTTCTGATGATTCGGCATCACTATGATTATCTGATGATGCATCAATGACAGCTAATAAAGCATCTTGATCAAAATTATCATCATCGGAAGAAGGAAGATTTTCATCAGAATCAGATGATTGTAATTCGGGTACAATATCGTCATGATTTGGTTCAAATGTTAATGATGAAGAGGTATTATTATTTATTATTGGTGATATTGGTTCACCCAAGTCTTCATTTTCATCCTCATTTCCAATTTTATTTGGTCCGGCCGGGAAATCAAATTCAAATTCTTCCTTTTCGTTAACATCATCATCATCATCTTCTTCTTCTTCTTCTTCTTCTTCTTCTTCTTCTTCATTATCATTATCATCACTATCATTGTTTGAAGAAGAAGTATCTTCGATTGCATTATCATTATCACCTTCAAAATAATGATTCCTCATTATTTTTGAAATATTTTTTCCGCCTTTACCACGATAACTTTTCATAGAACGATTTATATTAGAGTTGACATTTAAAGAGACATCGGATAATGAGGAGTCAGAATTGATATCCTCGTCGTCCTTTTCATCATCATTATCATCATCGTCGTCGTCTTCATCGTCTTCATCATCGTCATCAACGTCAATATCAACATCATCACCATGTGATCGTCTTAAACGTCTATTCCTTTTAGCCTGTTTTCTAGCGATACTACTTCTTCTTGCTCTTCTTATTCTTCTATTTATTGAATTTGATCTTGTACGTATCCTTGTTGGAGTTGATTGGGAATAAGATGGATATTTCCTTGAACGAGAACTGCTATGATGTTTTGAGCCATACTGGTATGGGAACTTCCTCGATGAAGATGAAGAGTAATGAGGTATTTCTTTACTTGATTTTGAAGAATGAGCTAGATTTATATTTGAACTTGATGATGATGGTGAACCTGATAGCATTGGTAGTTTTGGCATATTCTTTTATTTCTTTTAATATTATTTTTAAATGTTAGATCAAATATTATTATTATCATGAATTATAATTTTGAATAATTATAATCAATTTGCACTAAACAGTTTATTTAGTTTTTGTTAGCTCTAATTGAGATTAGAAAATGGTAGTTAATAAAAGAGTTGAGTTGAATTTTTAATTTAGTTTTGTGTCCTTTGAAAATTTCGGTAAATAGATAAAAAAAATATTTTTAGTGAGTTTTAAAAAGAAGCAGCAGATGTGAAAATTTTAAACAGTTTTAAATTTCACAATTTAAATTTAAACTTCAACTCCTTTTGAAAAAAAGAAAAAAGCAGAACTGATAACAAAATGTCAATATAACCCGCAATTGGTATAAATGGATTATTATAACTTTATTGATTTAATTGAGAATTGAAATAGGGGAAGAATGTTTGTCTCCAAGTTTTACTTATATTATCGATCCCCATAGTATTATGTAATTGTCACGCAACACTCGAACTATTTCACGTGCTGTCAAATTGACGAATCTAGAAGTTTAAATGGACCATTTGCTTTTATTTTGCCCCATTCATATTACTTTGGCATCCACGCGTCAATATTTAGATTTCTACTACTATGTAGATGCACCAATGTTCCACCCTCCATTTGTGCCAACAT
This sequence comes from Alloascoidea hylecoeti, assembly GCA_001600815.1. Taxonomy (NCBI): domain Eukaryota; kingdom Fungi; phylum Ascomycota; class Alloascoideomycetes; order Alloascoideales; family Alloascoideaceae; genus Alloascoidea; species Alloascoidea hylecoeti. The sequence goes on along the minus strand of BCKZ01000019.1, from coordinate 75,780 downwards.
ACACTTCCTAAGTTTTCATTCTCCTTATACCAAAATCTATAGTTGTCTACATGAAATAATTGATTTGAACATTAACATATATAAGACATTCATATATTGGGATTTTGGATCTATAGCAACAATCAATTGCAATTGATCTTTAATTAATCTCAATAATATTGAATATTTCGACAATCCTGAACACATGAGACATTCCATTTGTTACGTCTACACATGAGATGTAATTTTAGAGCAATTTTATTAAAACGAAAATAAACAAATTTAAATATAAATGTGAAGTTATGTATTTTATAATTAAAACAAAAATAAAGTAAAAAAAACACCATTTTTAAAAACGGATAAAAACCAAAATAAAAATATGCAAACAATATCAAAATATTGATATATATATGGTTTTATTGTATAATATCATTAATTGCTTAGATCAAAAGTAAGAATTAATGAAAAATAAAAAGTGAAAAATTCAAGCATCCTTATCAAATTAATTATTGATATTAATTATGTTGATTTAAGCCCTGCCACATAAGCTAAACACCAAGTCAAACTTGCACCATTATCCAACCAATTTGAATTGAAATTATCTTGAGTAAAAAAACTCCAACTTGTTTCAGGATCATATAATGCTTGATTTAATTTTAATATACCTCTCCAACCACTATCAAGGGTATCGACCATTGATGAGATAATTGAATCCCATTCTTGTTTAACAAATGTTGGGCCTCTAATTAATGATGAAATCGGAGTTACAGGAATCATTTGAATACCATGAATATACTCAATATTTGTGCCGAAATATGTTGTATAATCAAACTTATTTTCAAATAAGATACCTGGTACCCTGTTCTTAATATAATTTGATGGTTCAACAGTATTATCATCAGAATAAAGATAATATAAATTCATACTTCTTTTCATTATTGCAAGCATTAAATTACCTCTTGTTTCCATTGATTTATCATTAATTATTCTACCCCATAATTTCATACCATATGCAAAATTATAATCCTCAGAGCTTGATTCTTGATCTTTACCATCAGCAGAATCAAACAAACCTTTTGCCCAAGAATGGCCGTGGAACCAATCAAAATTTCTTGAAACTGGGAAATAAGTATCTGATGATGAAGGGTTTGCAACATCTCTGATTAATGAATTAACCCAATCCTTGTTGTCATTTGCCCAAGTGCCACCAAATTTTAAATCAACATGTCCAACTACTGCTGCTGCATGGATAAAATATCCATAATGGAAGTGATGATCATTATAAAACGGTGAGCCAAAATCTGCACCTGAATCACCTGTTGCTTGTGCTCCAGTTGATGTTACTCCACCCCATCTAGTATCATACATTAAAGGAGTGATTTGCTGATTTTTCAAGAATAATTCAAATGCCACCTTCATTGTAGCTAAAGTTGCATTTGTAACAGCATCATCACGAATTATATCAGAAAGTGTTAATAGAATATAAGCAAATTTATCAATTAATTTACCTGATGTATAAGTTGAATCAGTTGAAACAGCAGATTCAATATCAATAGTCAATTCTTTATTTGCAGCAATTGCAATCTTTTGTAATTCTTCAGAACTGAATGACAAAGTAGTACTTGATTTTAACTGTTGTGACCATGGTAAAAATCCAACATCCACTGGTAAAGTTTCAAAAAATGATAAAGAACTTGCTAAAATTCCAGTCATATCTCCCTTTGTTGTTGAACTTAATTTAATACCTGTATTTTTACCACCTGAAATATTTTCTAAATGATGTGGGAATGCAAATATAATAATTTCATTTGAATTTAAATAATTCTTACCAGAAATTTCATAATCAATTGACCAACTTGATGTTAAACTATTTGATGTACCAGAAAGAGAAGCAGATGTTGCATAAGCACCAGAAACTTGATCATAATAAGTTTGATTATCATCACTGCTTAAAACAGTTACTTGTATTAATAAACCATCAATTGATTGTGATCCAACCATATTATTTGAATCTTTAACATTAAAATTGAAATTTTCACCATTTGGTGTAACAGCATAAATTAACCAAGTTGTACCATCAAATAATAGAGCTTTAAAAATATTTGTTGTTTTTGAATTTACATTTGTTGATGAGACTGCTGAAACAGATTTAAATCCAATTGATGATCTCAATAATGGTATTAAATTCCCATTATAAATTCCACTTGCAAAACTAATACCTTGAACCAAAGGAAATTTTATATAATCTTGATTATTAAGCCCAAGTTTAACATCAACACTAAATGTTTCTAGGTTTTCAAGAACCATATTAACATTTGAATCTGTGAAAGTTGTTGATGAGAATATAAGACTTGCAACATTCACAGGATTGATATAGTTTTGAACAGCACCATTTGAATTTGTATCACCATATGTTCGTTGGGATACTCTTGTGTGTGATACACCCAAACCGTAAAATGATGATTTATCCCACCAAAACCCATAAGGATGAGTCCAAACCATATTAGTAAATGAACCAAGGAATAAATTTGCATAAAATTTGTTTGTTTCAACGACTTTTGCACTTGATATATGTGATGGGCGCTCTAAAATAAGCTCTGATCTTTGAAATACTGCTGGTGGTGCATCAGTTGATATTGGATCAAAAATTGAAAAAGTTGAAGGTGTGTCTGATGTAATAGCGGTTGATTCAGTTCTTGTTATTGAAGTAGATGAAAGTGAACTTAAGGTTATCGAAGGAATTGTAGATAATGAAGATCTTGAAGATAACGATGTATTTGTTGCACTAGCAGTTGATTCAGTTTTTGTGAATGAAGCATCTGAAAGTGAACTTGAAGTTATTGAAGTTATTGAAGGAATTGAAAAAGATGAACTTCTTACTGGTGTCGAGGTTATATTTTTAGACCCAGAACTGCTATAAATTGGAAATAAGCTTGAACTTGAGGCAGATTCAGAAAATTCATGCTGTTTTGTAGTTGTATTTGAAGAGAAAGTATAAGATGTGGAGTTACTATACTGGGCCGAGGTTGAAATAACTGATGTAATAAGATTATAGCTAGAGAATTCTGAGCAGGCACCACTTTCAGTTAAATCCTCTACAAAGAAGGTAGAAGTAGTAGGAAATACAGTGGTTATGAATGAACTGGGATCAAGTTCAGTTAAATCCTCTGCAAAAAAAGTAGAAGCGGTGGGATATACACTGGTGATGAATGAACTCGAAGAGGTAATAGTCCGAATTCCCAATGATGAAAACCCAGAACTTGATGGTTGTGGAGAAAAACTGGAGGTGTATAGCGAATTTATTCCTGAAGTAGTGCCAGTAAATTGAGGATCAATATCGCCTTTAGTCTTTGTAAATGTTGCTGTGGTGGTAGTTACGATTGTAGTCCCTTCAGTTATAGTAGAAAGATTGATCAGTGTGGAAGGGATCAAAGTAGGAAGTGAACCTGTTATCAAAGGATCAGGAGCCGTGACGACTGAATTTATTGTAATAACATAAGATCCTGAATCAATAACTGTAGGAGTTGCAGTCGCGGTAAAAAGTGTTGTAACAGTAGTTGTTTTTCCTGCATTGGTCATTGTGGCAACGTGAAGACTAGTTGACACTGGATTTAAAAGAGTAACATAATCATACTTCAATGGTCTTGTAACAGTACGCAATGTATTCTGAGTTACCCATAATACTTCAGTTGCACAAAAAGATTTAACAATGAATAATTGTAGTAAAAAAAATCTAATATTCCTCTTGATCATTTTTCTGAAATGTAATAAGGTATGGATAGATGATAAGAAAATAACTATGAAATATGGAACTATCTGCTTTTATATATTTGTTAAATGCTTTTGTGTATTTCTTATAGAATTTGATACTCATCTTATAGATTCAGCCTTCTATCTGCATGATGAAATCAAGTTTGGCTCTTTGGAGATGGCTGAATCTGCAGATATCCTAATACAGGGTGTAGGCATCAACCTCTGGCGGTGAAAATTCCTAATGTGGTAATATTATTCAAATTAAAGTTTACGCGCATCGTCAAAAATGTGCCTGACGTTACTAGTTTCGTATGGGAAACAATTAGTTCTCATCCTGGAAGCTCACTAGACAGAAAGATATATTAATTCCCCTTTTCTCATGATTCTGATGGTTGGAAGTCCCAATTCAATCGAAATGTGGTGCTAGTTATCCTCTAAAAAGTTGTGCCATGTGTAATTATGCTTAATTTGGCATTGTCATGTGACTGCAATTAATAAGCATTAGCATATTGCTTACTCCATTACAGATCCAGATTTTTCAACCCCGTTGGAGATTGCTATTTGTTCTAACAATGTCGGAATTTTCTCCCTTAAAGAATGATTTGATTTTAAGAGCGGCCAGAGGTATGCTTTTTCTTAATTGCTTCTGTGTTTTCTATTTGTTTTTAATATTAATGATTTAGGCGAAACTGTTGAACGTCCTCCCATTTGGATCATGGTTAGTGTTTTTTTTACCCTTCCTTGTAGATCTTTAGATCTAACGAAATATGACTGAAAATAGAGACAAGCTGGTAGATACTTGCCGGGTATGTATATCAATCTATGTGGAAATCTTGGAACTTATCATTTGATTATTTGATTATTAATTTTGTTTTGATAGAATATCATGAGGTAAAGGGAACCCGCAATTTCTTTGAAGTTTGTAGAGACGCTGAAATTGCATCTGAAATAACAATACAGCCAATTGTTCATTTTGATGGATTACTTGATGCTGCGATCATCTTTAGTGATATTCTTGTCATACCTCAAGCAATGGGAATGGAAGTTCAAATGGTTGACAAAGTTGGTCCACATTTTCCTAATCCATTAAGAGAACCAAAAGATTTGGATAAATTAAATAAAAATCCAGATGTTCTAAAAGAACTAGATTGGGCATTTAAATCAATTACATTGACCAGAAAAAAATTAAATGGTAGAGTACCATTGTTTGGATTCGTTGGTGGACCGTGGACATTAATGGTTTATATGATTGAAGGTGGTGGTTCAAGATTATTTAGATTTGCAAAGACTTGGTTATTCAAATATCCAAAAGAATCAAAAGTATTATTACAATTAATAACAAATGTTGCAATTGAATTTCTTGCTCAACAAGTTATTGCTGGTGCTCAGATTTTACAGGTATTTGAATCTTGGGCGGGTGAATTATCGAAGGAAGATTTTGAGGAATTTTCATTACCATATCTTAGACAAATTAGTGAAAAATTGACATTAAGATTAAAAGAATTAGGACACAAAGAAAATGTACCTATTATAGTATTTGCAAAAGGAGCATGGCATTCATTAGATAAATTATGTGACTCAGGTTATAATACAGTATCACTTGATTGGTCTTGGGATCCATTAGATGCTGTTAAAATTGCAAATAAAAGAGTGGTTTTACAAGGTAATATTGATCCTGGTGTAATGTATGGAAATAAAGAAATTATAACCAAAAAAGTTGATGAAATGATTAAACGTTTTGGTGGAGGTAAAAAAAATTATATTATTAATTTTGGACATGGAACTCATCCTTTTATGGATCCTGAACAAATTAGATTTTTTTTACAAGAATGTCATAGAATTGGTTCTCAGTAAAATATAAATGTAAATATAAATATATAATATATTTTAAAACTTTTGTTTTTTGTGTCTACAATAACTATTTGGATTTTTGGTTTATGATCCAGAGAAACACCTTATATTCGGCCAACTAAACTAAATTGATTGAAATAAATGATATAATCTAGAAATCTTTGAAATCACACCGATGAATATTTCCTACATTACCGAGGATCCCTTGACGACGTGTTACCAACTATTTAGTCCACATTCTCATAAAGATATTTGCGCTCATGCTGATAGTTCCCATCATAACCAAATCTTTTGTTCTTGTAATGATTTCATGGTCAGAAGTTTTATAAACTATACCCTAGACAGCATAGTGCTCGGATGAGTTGGCGTATAAATTATATCTACTTGGTAACCACAACATTGTTCTGTTGCAACCACATATAAAATCAGCAACAAAGATAAATTATTGTAAATAATATCATATTTCTGATAATACAATATTTACAATATTTTCTTTTTTGTATTTTTTGTTGTTATTTAAGAACTTCTAGGAGGGATTTGAGCTCAATAGATCCATGCGTTTTTGGCATCTTTGACTATATTTTGAAATTTTTTTTCACTAACTTTAGAGATATCAGTTCTTTAGCGAAATTTTCATATAAAATGGATTTTTCTTCGAAGCTTTTCATTACCTCTTTTTTATTTTCACTCTCCCAAACTTTTCCCAAGCTTTTCCCAAACTTGGGTAAAATCTCTGAGGTTCAAAAGGCCATATTCAGGTCGTTAAAAATCCAAAAATAAATTTGAGGGGTTCATAGTCTTTGATCATGCCTCCTAATATATTGTAAAAAAATCTTTTATTTGAGTCCGGTGGATGATGGGACTTGTTACAAGCTTCCAAATATAAGAATTTCGTGACGTTGTCTTGAAAACTTCCCCAAGTTAACTATCCTATTCGCAAAGATATTTTGGATCCATTACGAATCAAGTGTTCTGGTTCTTATAAAGAAGTGCAGATTATTTTTCAATGACTAGTGTATGATATTTTGCGGGACAATAATGCTTTGTTATACGTGTAGCATTCATTGATGGCAACTTTTAAAAGAGATCGATATCTATTTTCATGCCCTCCATGATCAACTAGCTCATGAGAACGCTCCAAGTTAGCCGCCCAACATTTTTTACACATGACCAAAACCCCAAACGAGACCTTCCTCTACAAGAGTAGATAGAAGCCTTTGATTTCGGTGAGAGTCTTGTCTTGATAGTTTACCCTGAAAATCGTGAAGAGTCAATCTTGAGATATCAAATTTGTTAACAACTTTTTCGTATTTTGGGGCGAGGTCCAGAATTTATAGATCTTCTCAATTCTCACACTAAAATGCTATAAACATTTTAATAGCAAATCTACAGTATTCTTTGATCACAGAGGCATCATATGATATCCATATGGCATCTTCCAACTAATCCTAGCATAAATAATTGCGCTTTATTTAAATAGATCTACCGAGCTCATATATATCATTAAGCTAGATTTTAGAAAACTTTTCACACCACAGAAAGAATTGCAAAGAGGAAATATTAAACAAACATTATCAGAATTATGAGATTAAGAAGTGATAATATTTATAATAATTTATACACATTACTGATTTTGTAATTTGTGGTTGCAACAGAACAATGTTGTGGTATCGGAGTATGCACTATGCAGTCTACGGCTCTACACCAAATGTTATACCAAATATATATAGCTATAGTTTTGGGCTATTCCAGCCACAACCTGTTGAATCAGTGTTGATCTAGATTATTCAGAGCCTAAACTAAACAAAAAATTTAAATAATATTATAATGGCCCTTTAAAATTTTGAAATTCAAATTATAGGATGTTGACCAATATTTGAAAGTTGTCATATTAAGGGGTATAATCATAACAAATCGGAAGCCGCAGAATGTCATCGAAAAGGACAATGCGATATATTATCTTAAGCTAATAAGGAAGGATTAATGCTTGTTGTAGATCATCAATCCAAGACGATCCTTTCAAATTAGAATTATTAGCTACACTTATAAGGCTTGATAATTAACTATATATACTAGTGGTGTGAGTTAGATGAATGCGAATATTGATGTTTGCAATTATTTTTAGTTGAAACATCATTATATAGCAATTTCACTTAGTTTAGGCCATGCTGGTGATCAATTATCGGCTGCGTCCAAAACTAATTTTCAGCCGCATTGTGTTATGACCGGTAAATATGCAGGGAGCAATCGAGTTGGCCGATATTATTAGACTCGATAATAATCATCATGGCCGAAATTAAGTGGAATGACGGCACAATGCCAAAGATATTTGTAAGCTTATGTCATGTTCACCATTCATCCTTTTAGCAGTTAAAATTCCAATAGAAGAAGATTGAGTTAATAGTATGAATCAATATTTTTCTATGATCACAGTTGTTACGGTATTTGGCTAATAAACCATGATCAGGTTTTTTTACCAACACTTGTACGACTATCAAGGTATATCACCTGTTATTTTCTCATAAGAGTTTAAATATTTTCTTGCAAATCAGTTTTTATTACATAATTCTTTATGTTTTAAACCAATTATCAGCATGGCTATTGTTAGGGATATTTGTAAGCTGTAGCTGCTGAAAAGCTGATGTTCCTTCTCTTACAATTGGAAGCTAAAATACATGTCGATGTCCAATATTTGTTTATTAAATTATTAATAAATCTTTTAGGTCAGTTTTCATCAACATCATTATTTGTTTCTAGATCAAGAGTGTAAACATCACACGCAGACATTTCTTTCTTCTCTCTGAGAGTAACTAACGAACTATTGTAGCATATACGTCGTGTAGTATTACTATTTCTGGTGTGATTGGTATCTAAACATAAATCATGAAAAATTTTAGCTCTTGAGGTTTATTCAATTAAAATTTTACCATCTTGTTATTCGTAAAATAAATCCTCCACTGCCTTTTAGCAAACAGCAATTGTGAAAATTAGCGCTTCTGATACTGTAGCGCGATCTGAAACCTTTTTTAGCATATTATAAATGTATGTTAGATTAGAATTTGATGATGATGATGATGATGATACTATAGAGTTACTTTCAAATGTTAGTATACATAATTTGTTTGCTATCGAATCTTCATTACAATTGGAGTTGGTCTTTAGAATGTTGGCTTTAGGAGATAAAATGGAAAAAGGAGTACCAAAATGTTCTTCAGTTATAGGTAGCTTTTTATCATCGATACAACTTTTGTTTTTTCAAGCATAATATTTCCAATGAAATATAATTGTAGTCTTCCATGAGTCTTCTTTCAGCTTCCAGTAATCTATTTTTTTTTGATGATTTATCGTTATTATTTGATGTAGCAATAATATCAAAATTAAATTTAAAGTTCATATGATCTGCGTAACAATCATCATACTAGCAAATGTGTAATTATCATCATATATTGAACCTCCAAAAATATATAAAGAAAATTAGTATTATATAAAAATTCTTATAAATTCACCTAAAATCATAAAACTGTAACGTATCCTGAGACCGGTGATGTTTGAATTTTTTGATTTTAGTCTCAATTTCCAAGCGTCATTTTTAATTAAGATTGAATTCGAAACTAAAGAAATCACTTTTTATTTCAACCACAGCTGGAAAAAAACGTGCCAGGAGAACATGCCGAAATAAGACTAGCTATATAGGAACTTTATAATTGCAGGAATAACTCATTGCCTGTATTTATCTATAGAGACGTAAAATTTGATCATAACTACTTTATAAGCCTAGCCTACAACAACCGCGCGAACATCTGCACCATAATAAACACAGAGACTAAAACATTTCTTAAATCTATATAGAACTGCCAGATTCTCCTGTGTCACCAAAGATGACTACACAACCAAAATCTATTCATCGCACTACATTTCATATAAGCAATAAATAGTTTTGTTAAATTTTAAAAATTCTTTTAGTTTATTATGGTGGTGCATATCTGCACGGTGTTAGAGCTCACTATATAGCTATAAGATCTTTTCTAGCTATCAATATACTATAGGTCTATTTGAAAAATAAACACCGACATTTTACAATTGAAAATTTGCGATATTGCCATTTATAGTTTATACTACATAGTGTTAAATGTGTTAAATGTGTTAAACTTAAATCTGTATATTTATAACGTCTTGACTTTTTGTAATATATAATATAACTTACAGTCATATATAAATGCTAAGGGCAGTACCTATACTTTAGCTGTCACCTATTCTATGGTTGGTATTTAGCGCCAAACATATCTTTTAAAATTGCAATATTTAAAATCGATCAGAATTGCAATACAGCAGTCGGATATGATAACTCTTGGGCTGTGAAGGTCGTGTGGCTTTCTGACGTAATTGATTCCAAGTTCTAACAAGCGCTTTAATTTGGTAGCGGCAAAGAAAATTTGATAATTAGTTCTTTATGATGTAAGGCTTAGAGCTTTATTCATTGCAATTGGTGTTTGTTCTAGGCGATTTTTTTTTAATTAAAGTTAACTCATCAAATATTATATCAATAATTCAAATCGTACTTAGTATGTATTTTAAATTTAGCCTACACACCGTTTTATGTTGAAAAGTTAATATAATACTAACTATAGGTTATAATATGCAGATGCGCGCACGTATATCGTGTCTGCGCCTCCATCATAGTTTTATAGTTGGCTTCAAAAATGTAGATTAATATTTGGTTTGACTAAACCATGGGATGATGGCAATCAATTAATTTGTACATTCATACAATTACAAAGTGTACGAATATTTAACATTTGTGAGTTTACTACCATGTTTGGTAATGCACATATACATACTTACTATATATAGGCTTACATAAATGTGGTATGAAGGAAATCATCCATATTGGAATGACTTATCTAGCCTCAACACAAACCAATAAAAATAAAAGAGCAGCATAAATTATATTTGTCATTCCCTATTCTATCCGCCATGGTCTTTAAAAAGTCATTTAATGTTGTTGGTAGGAGGTGTCCGGGAAAGTCCACATGGACGGGAAAATTACCTCCACCATAGTGCTTTCGATGCGAATTAGGATTACCAAATGAAATATATCTAATTAATAGAGCACCACTATAACTTTATATGCTATAGCTATAAGTTACTAGTAAATACATTCTTGATAACTATTAATTTGGCTTAAGCTTAATGATAAAATATGATTTGATCAAGTTTGAAAAATTAGCAGAAACTGGAGTATTTACAAAATTCCTGAATCATCACGATCGGAATGCAATTAATTGGAAATTTATTTAGATATTATAATTAATTATAAAGCACATGTAACTAAGTGCAAAGCTAGTGTGATTTTATTATTAAAGAAGGAACGGAATACAAATTGATATATAAAAAATGGTTATACATATTTTTACATGTATTTGTGCAACATCAATATTGATGATGATCTGTTCAAATATGAGGCTATAATTAGTATTTAATAACCTTGTAGATGTTGATGCTATACCGTTATCCCTACATAACCACGTATTTATATCAATTTGCAATAATATAATATGATAAAAATTTTGAAGTTGCAATTGAGCTGAATTCATATATTATCAGATCAAAGATGGATCTAAAGAAATTGAAAATCAAAATTTAAAGGATGATTTTCACTGTAATCTATTAACTTGTAACTGTAAATTCTCAATGTCCAATCAATTGTAATTGAATTTATTGATTGAGACGAATAGAAACTGTTTTATTTATCAGGGGGCTATATAACGTTGACTAATTGAATCATAACACCGTTAAATTAATTATAAATCGTTTTTTTTTTTATAAAACTAAAAGCCGAGGGATATATTAATTAATATTAATTATTGAATGATCATGATTATGGCCATTTATATGGTATAGTTAAATTTGTAATAAAAGTTTTTGGGACTTTATATGAAGGAAAAGAGTAGAATACATGAATATTTGTGCATATAATTAAAAGCATTTATTCATGTTATAACAATGATTGTGAAGATCATCATTTATCATTGGTTTATGAATGCATGACTCATCGTCTGATATGTTGAGAACACTTGTTTAATTCTTCGGATCACTTTCACTCGAGGAAGCATCAAGGATCTAACTATGGATATATTGATTTATATTTAACAAAGATGATGTTGTTGTGGAGTTTCATTTATCTATATGGGTGATGTGATGGAGTTATCATGCACATGCTGAATAATAAATGTGGATTGTTCTCTAAGTAGTAACCAATAGAACTTCAACAGGTGAGACTTTAGCACAGAATTCGAATTGAAAATAGATTAAATTGCAACACTAATCAATTGATCGTTTAATCTGAATTTATTTAATTGTTTCGTAATTTACCTATCGGTCACATGAATATTCATTTTTATCTTTTAAACCTCTTGATTCTTGATCGAGATTGATCTATAAAAAGAATGATAATTATAATAAAAGATTGAAATGTTAACTATTTAGTATTTATCTACACAAGCTTTTTGATTTAGCTCGAGCTCAAACATGGATAATTAATATATATTTTGAAAGAATTCTTAAGGCATATTTACTAAATAAGTATTCGATCCACCCCCAGATTATTATTTCACCTTAATAATTATATAATATAACCATCGGGGCATTCAGTTGCAATTGCAATCAATTAATTGATGAATAATGTGAAAGGTAGCTAGTTTATTTCTCTTATCCTAGCCCAAGCTTTCAAGTAATTCATCATCAAAAAACTTTTTAATTTTACATCAAGCGTTATGATTCTGAATGATTAAAATTGCCGCTTCCTTATTATTATAAAGATAGATCTAGATCTAAACAAATAGAAGACCCATCGATATTTATATATAAATTATTAGAAATTACGTAAATATTTAGTTTGAAACCATATTTTTCCATGTAATTATTTACAATTAACCCTCTCGAGTTATCATTCTAATTTATTATCCATTAGTTTTATATTAAGTTTTGCAGTTGCCATAAATAGCTAACTGGGTTCAAATTTAAATATAAGATGAATCTAAAACAGAAATTAATAATTCAAACATGTGCATCATCATCACCTTTATCATTTTTGTAAATTTATAAATATCTCAAAATCTTCAATTAGAATTCATTATAATAAATGGCAAATGATTTTTTTTTTCTTTTCTCCATGTTATTGGTTCACGGGTTAAGAGCCTTAAGACCCTCGATTACAAAAGTCATCCTTTTTATAGATTGGTACGTATGCATATGGTCATCGAGTGTTATTTCTCCCTCACGCTGCCACATCATTTAACAAAAAATTTACAATATATTGACGTTTTTTGATAACAATTCGTTGCTATTGCTCGTATAACACATAGCTGTGTGTTACATATTATGGATATCCAATTGTTTTGTGTCTTTCAAAAATCTCCGATCTTCGCTTATAGCTGCTACCAGAATTATAACTAGTTACCTATAGATATAGCTACGGAGTATTGTATTCCATAGTATTAATATAGTATTTATTCCCGATTGCATAGAATGGGGGTAATATCATTTTAAATGAATATTTTTCAAAGAATTATAATAGATTGATCCATATTGGAATAAAGAATTTTGAAAGATATATCAATGAATATTAATGAGTAGAGATATCGCTATTGTTAGGACCAAGAATGAAAATGAAGATCAATATATCGAGGCTTTTCGAGATACGGGTTTGTTAATTACATAAACTATAGCACTTCTATAATATTATGAAATCAAATAATAAACATCAATTAATATGACAAAGTAAATGAAAGAATAAAACAAATATGCCAGGCTGTCTGTTAGGCACATATAATTACTGGTATATAAAAAGGTAGTGCCTTAAACTTAGATCTAGAGCTCGAGCCTTACTAACTGAAAACAATAATAATTTTGTACAAACGTTACCTCATCAGCAGATCGATGGTATGAAATGTGAAATGTGAAAATTAACGCACGGATTAACCAAGACATTCAACGCTAACATTTATATCATGAGGCCTGCTTACAAAAAAAACTCAAATGTATGATCATGATTGAGCTAGAGGTTGATCGAAATTCCAACCAGTCGTATAATTTCTGAATATGCTATCTATATGTAGGAATATTATTAATCCGATCGATGGATCGGTTCTGGTGACGATAATGATAATTATATAATAACGACTATAAAAATAAATTGGATGGGTTTGGGCCGATCAGGCGTTGAGAAATTGCAAGCTTTAGTTAGATCCGATGTAGCTCATCGTACTATATTGCATAGAAACATGGAAATTTAGAGGTTAGAAGTTTCACAACATTCACAGCAAGGATTTTCGAGCGATTATTGTTTATTGTTGATCGTTTGAAAAAGAGAAGACGAATCTTTCCACAGGTACGACTTCTGGATGAGTTCTGATTAAGAAGATGACCGGCCCAACGGGAGATAGGCACAAAGTCCACGCAGTGGGGCGCTTCCAGTCAGGCAAAAAGATGATCGGTAATCCGAGGTGTTGCAATTGTGTTTAGTACGATGTGACGCATGCACACGCACAGCAACAATTGTAAAAAACAAGCAACAGGCAGGTGTAACAGGTGTTAAAGGTGGCTCTCTGCACTACTGCATGCCACACTGCAGCACAACTAGCGTTCTACGTTATTTCATCAGGTTCGCTCAATGAGGCATCTCTGATTATTTTCACTTTTAAGGCCTTCTATTTTAATCCTAAGAAATCATATTTCCTCTTACGAAAATCCTGGCCTTTGTTTTTTTTTTATATTTATTATCCCCGTCTGCCTCTTCTCCATCTTTTTCTCCTTTTTCTTGCATCTCTCTTCTCTTCCTTTCTACTTAATAATTATGCCCTCTCCCACTTCCTGGACCTCTGAACACGATACTCTTCTTCGACATCTAAAAGAGGAACAGAAACTTGGCTGGAAGCAGATCAGCGCCCACTTCGAAAATCGTACTCCAAATGCTTGCCAATTTCGGTGGAGAAGGCTCAGGCAGAGCATCACGGGCTCTACCACTACTGCTAGAAAATCTCGCATGAAAAGCTCCTCTGTTGATCATGATATTTGTAATGATACTTCTACAATGAAATCAAAAATTCCATTATCCAGCACTACTATTGGTGCCAAAAATAGCAAATGGACACAAGAAGAAGATGACATTCTGTTTTCGCGTGTGGCCCGAGGATTAACGCCCGATGAACTTTCTGTTATCCTGTGTTCCAAAACTGAAAGCGAGATAAGGTTGCGGATAGCCCATCTTGAAGCTAATGAAGTTAAAGACCGTAATTCTGATTACGAAAGGCTTTCAACTCCAAGTTATACTACGCAAAATCAAAAACAACATTTACCAAGTCTTTCGAGCTTATCCATGTATCGCTCTTCTTCTACATCCACTGTATTACCACCCTTATTATTGAATAATCCATGTACAACAACAAGTAGCAATGCTAATACTTTTTCGAGGGTCCCTTCACTTATTTCAAATTATTCAGCTTCCCCTTCTCCCTCTTCTCCAAATTCTTCGGTAATGTCTTATCAAACCGACGATTCAATACCGTCAAGATATACCTCGGCTGTTGATACTTCTTCACCGTGCTTATCTATTTCATCCATAATTGATCGTGATACTACCAAAACTCCGTTTTATAACACAACAAACATTAATAATAATCGTTATTTAACTGGTGCACAACAACAACATATCCAAATTCATCCAAATGTTTACTATTATACTCCTACTGTTAATAAAAGTTTAAATTCTGGTAATGGTACTGGTATTGTCTTGCCACCACTTTCAAATATTTTAAAATCTTTATCGTCATCTTAATGAGATAAAATGATTATGATTATTGATTATAGGGTTTTCAAAACGATTACAAACTAAAGAACTGACACTAAAGATCTTAATGTATCTCACCTCAAAAGAAAGGAAGAGGGAATCGATCTTAAAAGCAATGATTAAAAGAGAAAAGAAAAAGAAGAGAAACCATTTATTTTTTTCTAAATTGTTAATGATTATGATGAAATTATTGTTATTAATTATTGCTAATACTATTTAGCTATTGTTATTTGTTGTTGCTGTTAGATCGTCGATGTTTAATTCTGTGTATATATCGTTAAAAAAGAATTTGAGTTTGTGAATGATGTCTGCTATTTTTCCATATTGTTTATTTTTGTTTTGTCTATCTATTTGCCTATTTATTTACTTATTTATTTATCTATTTATCTATTTATCTATTTATCTATTTATTTATTCATTTACTTATTTATTTATTTATTTATTAATCTATTTATCTTTCGATTAAATGTTTTTTTCTTGTTATTTTATATTTAGGGCTGATTGAAAGTTATAAAGATATATCCTCCTCCTGAAGATCTTCAATTATAAATTAATGCAAGAACTTAAAAATGAATTAAGTTTAAAAATTAAGCTTACTTCTATTTTTTTTCTTTTTTTTAAAATATTGTTAAATTTATTTACCTCATGCATACTCTACATTGATTATAATTGATATGCTTTGTTATATTATCTTATAAATTTGATCATTGATGGATTTTATTTACTGAAACTATCGCTATTATTATCTCCATTAGTTACGTATTTATTGTTATGTTGTCATATGCATAAATAGATATTTGATCCCGCTAGCTAGTGTTTTTATATAACATCCTATTTATCATATAGACAAGTTTAAAATTGTTTGTATAACATCTTTATTGGTTTATGGCAACGCGCTGCTATTCATAACTACCGGTAGACATTTTATAAATCATTGAGCTTTGGTGTATCGAATAAAGTTTTTAATGAAATATTCGTAAGCCTTACATCCTGCATGTTACATAGGAATTGGGGTGAAACACAATCACAACTGTCAACGCGGATGCAATTGACTCACTGTAGATTCTAAATATAACGTTAACAATTGCCTAGCTACCATGATAAAATATACTATTTAATCGTTAGTAAATATCTCTATTTAAAACTAATCAATGTAATCTTTGATTTTAACTATCTTAAATTGAAATTTATTCCGGTAAACGCTATGAATATTCCTGAGAAACCCATACAAGGACGACAGAAGTCCTTCAGCATCTAAAATGAGGAATACACACTTATTGACCTCATTTAATCTTATTTTAATCCTAACTATAATAGATACGGTAAACTTTTCAGGAGTTAGGTGATCTAAGAATTAAAAAACACTTTTCCTAGATCAATCAGATACACAAGAAGAATCAAGCTCGAAGTGGTTTGATGTTATATGTATATGCACATATGCATATGATAAATTTAAATATTATAACGTTAATGATTTGAATTTGAATGGCGTTCATAATTATAATGGTATAAGTTTATAGAGTATTATATTATGTTTGATTTCAAATTTTGCCTGATCATCCTATTTATAATTATTAATAAAATTCTTGAATATTACCATGTTTCCTCTTAAATATAACACATATTATATTGGCCTTGTTCTTTTAACTCCACTAATTTATTAATATTTGCATGGATTGTATAGTCTCATTTAATCTTTTGATATATCTTCCGTCTTGTAAACTGCACAATAAGATGAAATCAAATTGGGAAATAAAAATGCTATAGTAATCTCGGTGTTGTAATTTTATGCTTTGCAGGAATGTCTATAGTGCTACTCTTTATGAAGTCTAATTTTATCTATTGAAATACAAAATCGCTTAGTTAACGTTTCCAACTTTTGATGTCCACGTTAGTTTGATATCTAACTCTGATACTCCATCATAATTAATAATAATTAAGCGTATATATAACTTTATATAAATCAATCAAGAAAAAGATATTGATATAGTGGGTTTCAAATTCAAAAGCTTTTTCCCTTGTAGGAAATCTGATGTCATACTCCTTCAACTTTGTTCTTGTGTGGTTCCTTTATCAAAATTAGAAATGTTTCATTTATATCCAAATCTAGTTGATCTTCGAATCATTCTAGCTTGGTTATTTCGATCAACGGCATCATCGATAAAAGCAGTCCAACTCTCTTCTATACTACCTTGTCTACCTTCAGCGTATGGCATTTTCTCAAGATCATATTCACTAGAAAAGATCCTGAAGATATTTAATCTTTCATAAAACATGGAGGAAATTAAAAGCAAATTTTACTTGATTCAGAAGTAGGTATTATCAGATGAAAAAACTTTAGATGATCTCATAAATGGCAATATTGAAGATTAAATTACTGTAAATAGATATTCGACTGTGGTATTACATCCAGCATAACACAGAACTTAGATAAAAAATCTCTTTGAAAGGAATTACTTTAAATTTAAATATTTGGATAAAAAGAATTACATATGCATAGTAGCACCAAACAAGCCTTAAGATTGAGATAATAGATATAAACCAAATACCTATAATCATGATCATCAAGATATAAAGCTAGTAGCAAAATATTATGGAACTTCAACATCCTTCTCTTTCTTCAAAAAAGTTATAACTCTAAAATACGTTTGAACTCAATTATGGAAGCTTAACTTTAATCATAAAAACTGTGGAAAGATTCGTGATGAGCAAGTAAAAGGTTAAAGCCCCTCTATTCTGAGGTCTTAACCCCATGAGATAAAACCAATAAATACACTTAGCTCCTTTTGGCACTCGGCAAATTGGGTGCTTGCTAACCGGCTTGCTGCCGTTATCAAATATCGCAATGCAACGGTTCCCAAATCTACAACTCTCAAAAGTGCCTCACCTAGTCGAAACTTTTGGCAAAATTTTCAAAGACAGGTTAATATTCATGCGAGATAACACTCCTATTCATTAAGCTGGTATTTTCATGTCATGGATTGAAGAGGATGGAATTAAGGTGATGGAGTGACCTGCATATAATTATAGTAAGTTCTGAATTCGAACTCAATTGATGTGTAAAAAGGGATCATCACCCGTAAAAATGAACCAGCTTTATAAACCTACGGGGAAGCAAAGAAAAAAAAGAAGATAGACCAACTTCAGAAATACATTAGAATGTCTTTAGAGATAATAGAGCCAAATACACTCTTTTCTAACGTTGAATCTCGAATAAATGTTGAAGATGATGAATGAACTTTTGAATGACAGGTTGGACCTCGATTATTCTTTCTAGTATACTATAAATGACATGATTAGAAATAGGAGATCGGAACGTTTGCCTTCTTCTCTGAAAAGTATTTGCTTATTTTAATAAAATTCTGTGTAATCTGTAATGGAATCAATATCTAAGTAATATTTGGATGTTGGAGCTTTTTCACAATATATCAATCTCTAGCTGTGGAGAGTTCATTACAGCATATATTACTGGTACATATGAACTTCCATCAGCTTTAACTAAGAAAGAACCATTATCATTTTCAATTATAAATACAGCTATAATGTCTAAGTAGTTTCACAATTGAAACAAACCCAAGTTAAAAATCAAAATGATGAAATTTAGCTGTAGGCCATGATACTACTAAAAGAATAAGTTATACTATGCACACATCTACACATTTGTTAGAGGAAAGATGATCTTATATATCTAATCTAAAACCACGGCACCAAATTTAAGTTTACCCTTTTTTTCGGACATCACCGCAAAAATAAAACAATATTAGCCACTCTATAAGGTCTTAAATTGTTCTTAAAATGCTGAATAATCCGTGAATTCTAGAAATTCTATTAGACTATCTTATAAAATGACATAAATTTATTATTCAGTGTTGATACCCTTATAATTACCGTCAAAAATTGACACTATTCTACGAGGCTTGTAGTCAATCAGATTATCAATGATCCTGATCCATGAGATCCACGTAGTTTGAAAGACTCAAATAATATATCTTTATTCACTTCTACATCAAATGGAGGGCTCATAATCAAAATGCCTACCTTGTGATGAACTTGTTGAGTACAACACTATCCAGAACGTCCTTCAGCTCCTTTGATTATTTTCTCTCAAAAAAGCCTTCTTACGTGGCGAAAATAGTCTATTTTCAAGATTTTTCAGAGGAGTTCTTAGGTGGTCTTTGATATATTAATGTTGAAATTTTTAAGTCAGTTCATCAAACTTATTCAAGGAAGAAGCTACCGCTTTCAGAATTGATTCGTCAGCAAGTTTTGTGGACCCTTATGCTCGAGGAACTGTTATAGCAGGGGAGAGTTATTGGAATACTTCCTTACTATTAACTGCACAGTTGAAGTATTGATAATAAACAGCCTATTTCGGCAATTGAGAAGCCATATGCATGTTTATTTAGATTACATAGTTCACTGCTTAGGTGGTTGCAAATGCTTTTCAGGACACCAATTACCTAAAATCTCGCTTAATGAAATTCGAGAAGTCCTTCTATGGTATATGTTTTTTTTCTCTTTGGTGTACTCTCTGAATCATAAATTTTGAACGTCAGTAAGCGCTAACGCAACCAAAAAGCCTACCAATATTGTTGCATTTCAACCACGAATTTCAAAGCCAGCAACAAATATAAATTATTAAAAACAGTATTACTAAAACCTAATTAACTTCATAATTCTGATAATATATATTCGATATTTATTTTCGTAAATATTGTGGTGCGAGCGTTCTTCTGCGATTGATCATTTGCTTACTGAGTTCAAACACCAACTTCAATCTTAAATTCAAGCATACGATAATTAGCTGGAAGGTGACATGAGATCATATTATGCATTTAGCATCATATAATCGTCTAATGTCTTCTTAATACAAGCGCCGTAGTGAAAAATGAGAATTGATGAAGCCTCTAAATTTGTCCGTTCCACCCCATGCTAAAAAAGTTGTAACACAAACGTCCGTCCTCCTTTTACAGCCACCAAACCATAAAGAGCGCCTTAAATCAAAAGCTCAAGGGCTCTAAGGAATGGGAAAAAGAATACGAACAAGCCCATACTCTCTGATCTTCACCTTAAAGTTATTTGAATAAGAAAATCAAATTTGATTGATTAAGGAAATTTAGAAGTTCAATATATTAGATAAATATATGTCTACATTAATCTGGTATATATTGAGAGTTTTGAAATCTGTATACAATGTGTATAGGAGTAAAGAGTAAAATATAAGTGAGTTATAAACGAATAAGATGTGATTGGAAGTCCTGGGTTAATAAAATAATTAGCAATAGCTGAAGTGCCTTTTGGCATCCTAAATCATTATTAATGGTAGCAGCAAATCAACTATGAACTGAACTTGTGTGTAAGAAAGAAACAGAATTAACGAACACAAAGGTTAAATAGCAGAGGAGCTTATGTCGAGACTCAATCGGCTGCATATAGATGCAGGAATTATAACTAATCTGAGTAATATTCTATACCATTAATTCAATATTAATATACACCGCGATTTAGTTCCTAAAAGTGAATATTGAGTTTACCTACATTTTGTATGAAATTGTGAACATATAATTAGGAATTTGATATTCGATCTCGGATATTTCCACTTTTCAAACTTAAATAACCACATGATATACCATTATTTTTATAAGTAGTGTAAAAATACACAAGCAAAACGCCATATATGACTGGTCACATCTCATACCAATGGAAGTTACACTTCACAAGTAGTACAATATTAGAATTGATTCGCTGCATAATTCGTTTCCTACTAATTATCACTATTCACTTTATAAGACCGAATTTTTATAGCTAAAAATAATGTAACTTAGAGATTTGTTAAAATAAGGAAAGTATTATATGTATAAGTTATCTTAAGATCATTTGATTTAACTAAACATCAATACAGTTGATTTTGGCTAATAAAAATTAGTAAATAAATTAATATTTGATATCGAAACATATTTTTTCAAACTAACTAAACATTATATTATGGAATCTTTCTTAACTTCTTTTTGATGTTTGGTTAAAAGAGTGTTGGTAAAAGCTCATATTCACTCCATTATCCATAGTAAACCTTACATGCGTAAATTTAATCATAAGCTTGAGCCTAATTACATTATTTCCACTGATCAATTATTTGGAAACTTTGATCTATAATATTAATATACACTACAACTCTCGATCAGGAATATTAGAATCATGACAAACGTAATAATTTTTACTTATTAAATAATAATTTTCATAGATTCAAAACAGTTAATATGTAACAAACAAGACTCATACCGTAGTGAAGTACCTGTTGTGCAATCACCTCTTAAATAAGGTAAATTTTGGAACGGTATTTCGGATCACGGCCACATGATGGAGCGGAAAGTACCGGCCACCGATTATGTAACTAGCGTATCATATCAGGATGCCGGGTATCGGTTATCGGGGTCAAAAACCAATCGGCGTAAAATGAGGCATTACCCAGCATAAATGTAGGTGATTTGCACAATAGGTACTTCACTACCGTATTTACTTTACTTAATTACATATAATCATATAATGAAGAATAGATCGTAAAGAATAAGCATATAAATAAATTTTAATAAAAAATAAAAATGTTTTTTATAACTTTTATATGATGCATATATAACACTTATATAAATCCTTAATCATAAATTTTTAGGCAGCAAAGCAGGTTAATATTTCTCTTCTTTAACCCTTAATATCAACTGCAAAAAACGTTAATCGTCATGAGACTAAACATTAATTTACTGATCATCTCTAATACAACCAGTAATATCAGTTAATTCAGTTGGGCAAACAACTTGCTCAAATGTAACACTTGGATTATCATCACCCTCAAACCAATCAAATCTCCAATCGCAGCCTGATTGGATTTGAGTGGGTAAAGCATCACATGCACTAGCGGAACTAACACCACCGTACTGTTCTCCCCAAATAGAACTACTATAACTGCTCCATTGGGATGTACAACCAGAGTAAATACCTTGACCACCACCTGGCATAGCAATATCAAATTGATTAGAACTTAAGTCACTACCAGTATTTGTAGCTTGAACAACCATTTTCTTTCCTGCAAGAGTAGTATCTGTGAAAGTTAATTGATAGCAAGAGCAACACATAGAATCATCACTACCTCCGCTCAATGAAACTGCAGCAAAACCATAGGCCAAATCATCGCTAACTTTAAACGGTTGTTGATCCGAGCACATATAAGCAGTACCTCCCGTACATCCACTTTGAATATCAACCCCCAAAGTTGTAACACCATCAGCAGCACAAGCAGCAACTGGTGAAGAAACATCAGCTTTACCGGACCAAGAGCAGGATGGTTTACAACAATCCCAGTACCTAGTAGTGCTACCAGTACCAGACGTTCCACCAGATATAACTTCAATTGAAGATGAAGATGAAGATGAAGAAGATGATGAGGCAGCGGTTGAAGCAGCGGTTGATGAAGTAGTTTCTGAAACATCAACAGCGGCATTGACAGCGGAAGAACCAACGACTAGATTGGATGATGCAACTTCAGATGATGAAGCTACAGATGAAATAGCAGTGGTAGCTGCAGGTGCATATGTTGTTTCTTCAACCACAATGGATTGTGCTTCCTCCGTGGAAGCAGCAGCAGTACTAGCGGCAGCAAAGGAAGCAGTTTCTTCATTTGAAGAAACATATTGAACAGTGAAAGTGTTGGAACTCTGAGTACTAGCAACACTAGTTTCGGCTTGAGTGGCAGAAACTTCAGCAGTAGTTGTAGTGGCGAAACCAGCAGCAGTGGTAGTAGCAGCAGCTACTGCTGTACTAGCAGCGTCGTCATCTGTTTGAACACATTGGTAATAGAAATCATTTTGACTCTTACAAGTACCAGTAGCACAACAGGTTGCTCCAGTCCACGAATTACCACCACATTGATAGTAAAGGTCGGCACAGGAGTCAGCAAGTGAACCACTCACTAAAGCACCAAGAAGAATCAGGTACGATCTCGAATAAGCCATTATAGGGAAAGCAGAACCAATAATAATCCAACTGCAATTGATGATAGAATAAATTAACAGCAAACTAAGGGGGAATTCGTTCTTATATACTTCAAAAATTTATTGTGGAAGTGAAAGTACCTTGATAACATGAGGTGGTTGAAAGCCGAAAGTTCTAAAGGTTGGGCTTGAACAAAAACTTATGTATTATAATACGTGTATATAACAAATAACACGCACTAATATCTTTCTCCAATTTCTCTTACAATTAGACATAGTAAAATTAATTGTTAAGCTATAGGTAAATATTATACATGTATATCTGTATCAAATTTAACGTCGCCTATTTCAATTGCCTGTACTTTTACTACTGCAGTGCAGGTGTTATGGATCCTGATTTAATTAGCTAAAACTTAAATGTATATATATAACTAATTATAATAGTATACAAATATTTATCTAAAAATATGGTGACGATATCGATTGTGAAGGGTGAAGAGTCGGATGGGGAACAGTAGTTTGGGATGATATCTTGGTATCATTCGATCTTAATATGTGCATAGCTCTCAAAGAATAAAAAAACCGTAAATAGTAAATGGGTTTATACATATGCATATAGTATATAAAATTTGAATATTGATTATAACTTATAAGTCCTATCCACTAGAAGTGCTAAATATCTTTCAGAAGCTTCAAGGATAGAAAATATTAGATTATACGTATAAGGCAAAAAAAGTAGAACATGTGATTGTATATGCATAACAATAATATCAATATTAATCAAGATGAAGGCTTGGAATAAATATATTGCAATATTTGCACTTGAGAATAATAATCTTCTACGGCTCTTGTTTACATTGTTATAACGTAGTAACATATTTAATATTAGTTACTTATAATATTGGAAACTTCGTGTTATCTAGTATTAGTGGCTTAAACTTAAATTTGTTTTAGTTTAAGACCTTCGAATTTGATATTTAAATTGTTTTATCTTCCTTCTGGAACTATATAAAGCTTTAGACGACGACAATTTCAAACTTCAAGAAGGCATTAATATATAAAACTCTAAAGCGTAAACATTTTCGATTCTGATCAGTAATCTCTTAAAATTTATCTTTATAAAATACTTAAATGTAGGATATAGAGTCTCCTTATAATTATATTACCATATAAATTCTTCAACTATGCCTCTTCTATGCATATGCATACCCATCTACAATTGTTGGTTATAGTATGCATATGCATTGTAAAAGTATTGTTAATAATTATATAATATTAAACGCTTCAGACATAATTACGACCTTCTTATAGAGTTTTACCGTTTTTTTCCCTATTATATTACCAACGTATATGTATAATTATAATATAGCATCAATAAATCAATGAGTATTTTCATTGAAAATGTTCAGATTCATTTGTTTGAGAAAACATCCGTAACAGTAGTACAGCAACATCAACAGCAACCATGGTAAACCATACTAAACACTTTTTCAAATAATATATAGCTGTTTTGGGGGTTGAAAATTTATATATATATATATATAAGTATAAAGATACTAATAATATTAAAACTTCTTAAAATTTTATATCTTGTTTTTACTTCTTTTAATTGTTTGAGTTAAAATATATATTTTATGTACTATGATAGTTAACAAAAACAATGCTTCTTGTAAATATCAGCTGTAGTCTAATTATGACTTCACAAGATGAACTGAAAACCGATTAATTGATCGATATCTAGGGTCATATGGAAATCATAGATTAAATATAAGTAAATTATACATGTTAATCAAGCTTATTATTTTTTCATTTATTACGTATATCTTATATAAGAGACCAGCTATAGCTATAGTACTAGATCAATATCTTAACAGTTACGGTGAGGATTAATATTATTATGGTATCTTTGATTTTGAATATTATTATAATCACTCTAGATCCATCAATATAAATGATTATTATGCATATGTTCTTGCAGGAGGCGTATATTTAATTTAATGTCGTACCTCAGAAATGAACATACATGTACCACCCATTAAAATCCCGCCACGAAGAATGTTTCACTTAAGCTTGTGGGTTTTATAATTAATATTATATTACAATGATATAGGCCTATAGATATAATGATATACAATTATGAATTAATATACATTTTAAATATGAATATTCACCTATGATTTTCAATTGAAAATGTAGCCGGAGGCTTTCTTTTAAAATTCAAGAAAGTGTTTCATTTCAACCAAAATTATTTTGTATACGTATGAGTATAATTTCACAAAGGAGGCTCAATTTTTCTTTTGTTTCGTATAATCAACCTGTTAGGATATAGATTTTCAAAATATACATGCCTAGCTATAGTATATAAGAATATATATTAATTAATCACGTATAAGTTTAAGCTTGTCTTATAGTCTAAAACTTTTTAACTTATCAAATTGATCAAAGAAATACCATAAAGTTTATATCTGCAACTAGGAACTCAATTCTGATATCAATAATCATAGGGAAAAACCTACTTCTTTATGACTCTTTTCACATCAATTGCAAATGATTGGATAATAGTAAAACATTCAAACATCTTAAATAGCCTTCGGACTATGAACACAGACTTTATTTCATTATATTGATGCTTCATGATAATCGTCGACTTTCGAATCATGAAAAGCTTTAACTAATTGTGAATAAAGAGGATTAAGAGTTTTTGCTGAAACCATTGGTCCCTTTTGTGATGTAATAAATCCTTGATAAACCTCCTCCCAACTTACTGTTTCACAATTTTCGGGAATCGAATTGTTAAAATCTTCCCAAATAGGATAGAGTTTAACATGAGCATAATCAATTTCAAATCCTTCAAATGCTATTCCTATCCGTTTCAATCCCAGAGATTTTTTTAATATTTGAATCACAGAGTAAGACGCAATAAGAAGTTCTTTATAATCTTCTTCAGATTGTGATAAGATATCACTGGTAGTATGGTGACGGGGAATAACAACAGTGGCTGCGGGTGTATTGGGAAAAGGTGTCAAAAAAGCCAAATGCGTATCGTTTTCCCAAATTCTATATTGGGGGATTTCTCCTCTGGTTAATTTAGCAAACAAGTTATCATCTGTAATATCACCAAAGAAAGTCTTGTTAATCGTATCCAATGATAACGTTAAGTTAGGATCATAACCATTAATAATCTTTCTTTTAGTGGCTTCAAGTATGGATGGATCTTGAGGGTTTGCATCTTCAGTTGTGATATATCCAGGAAACACTTCATTATACACCTTTTCTGATGACATAATTGGTTCCCAATCATCCGACAAGCCTGATAGAGGATACAATCTGACTTCATGTAATGAAGTTGTGATCAAGGCAACTCTCCGAACCTCAAGAGTTGACTTTAAAACTCTACTTAACATCCTTAACTTTTGAAATAACTGGATAAAATCTGACTGTGAATAAGTATAAATTGGCGTTGTGGAAATTGGACTAACGATAGTATCACCAAGGTACAGTGGGGTATCCGATAGAACTGCCCTAACAAAATCATCTTTATAGATTTCTAACGGTTTGTGATCTTCAACATTCGTTGTAGTTGAAATTAACCCATTGAGAGTATTTTTATATTTAAGACTGGCGTTCCCAATTGCAGTTTTCAACTGTATTTCACGTTCATTAATTTTCTCCTTTTGATCAGAAATGCCTTTCAATTGATTAGACAACTGTATTTTTTCAACCTTCATATTCTCAAGTTTCGATTTCAGTTTAGCAATAGATAAAGTAAGTGATGGAATCTTTTGAGCAGCAGGAAATTCTGTGGGTACCCTTATATTATTGTCAAGTTCTGAATTGAGTAATTTGGAACCATAGCTGGCTTTGTGAATTTGCTCAGATTCCCACCTTTTGGTTGATATGTCACTGATATCTGAGTCAGAACCAATTTGCCTACAAAATTAGATTATAATTAGTCATAATCAATGGAACTTGGGACAAATAAATGAGTACTTACGCATCATAAATTGCATTTGCAATATCTAACTTCTGTTGTTTAGTTTGTTCCCTCTGAGCTTTCTCATCCAATGGGAGCACTCCATCGTCAAACACCATTCCTAGAACCATGAGTTAGAACCGTTTTTTGTTTATCTTGCAATGAGACTATGGAATGACTTACCTTCGAGTTCGAAATCATCATATGCATTTACTATATTTTTTGAGCCTGTTTCCATCAGATCATCGTCATCATCATTTTCATCGCTAATTTTGTGTATCTCTCTTTTATTGTTACTACCATCATCTTCCTCATCTAAATATATAATATCTTCGTTCAATTCATTTTCTTTAAGATTTCGTAGCAATTGCTTTTTCCTTTTAATTTCCTCAATAGCGCTCTGATCAGGAATTGTGGTGACCTTGATAGGTTTAGAAGAAGTAAACACTGTTTCCTCCTCGTTTATTTCTTCAGATGGTACTATTTTGTTTTTAGATCTTAGTTCGTTTAAATATGTAGATGTATATTTTGGTTCTGTATGAGGCCCTACTTCATTATTAGTAGAATTTTCAATTGAGATATTGGTTTCATTATTAAAATTTTCATCAATATTCAAGTTTTTAATACCAGATTTTAATTTGAAATTGACTTTGATATTGAGTTCTTCATTTTCATCTTCGTTATCAATATTTAACCTTTTAAACGGAAGCCGCTTTCTTTCGCTTTTGGTGACGTGCATTTTTGGATGAGTCACTGTTGAGATAAAGCTATTATCATCTTCATCATCATCGTCATCATCTCTAGCTATTATTTTAGCCTTTAATTTTCTCATCGAGTCATGGTTTAAATGAATCATCTTTAGTCTAATGTATGTTGGTCTGAAATATACTGCGAGGAGTAATTAACAGACCTAACTAAAGCATACCACAGATCTTTTGTCTCCCACCAAAAACATATAAGGTTACAAACAATATAAAAATGCAGAGAAATTTTTCATTCAATTTTTTTCTTCTTTCCTTTCACTCAAGTTCATTTTGAATAATTCCTTCCCAAACACTTCTACACACTTTATTCTACTCTATACCCTACTGATATATTGCCAATCAATCTCCTTTATTAATCATGTCTATTTCGGATCAAGCCATGTCTCTTCATCGTCAGATGTTAGCCAGAAAATCTTCAGGTGAAATTTATGGGCAGACCGAACTGTTAGAACTTGCAGAAATGAAAAATATTGCTGACCTCATGATTCTAGCTCAAGAATTGATTAATCAAGTATGTTAAAACTATCATAATGATCAATATAAGTACAAAAAATTAACAAATCTTTTATATAGCATTTAATTAAACTTTCTACACGGAGTGGTGAATTATACTTCCAAGCCGTTGCGTCTGAAGAAGCCAACAAGTATGTTTTTATTAATCCTTTTAGGCAGTTGATAATTGGATTCTAACTGGAAATTGCTTTTAGGGTTAAGGGAATGAACACTGATGAAAGTATGATTTATTCTCATATTGAGTCATCTGGAAGAGAAGGTATCTGGAGCAAAACCATTAGAGCAAGAACAAATTTGCACCAAACTATTGTACAAAGATGCCTAAAAAATTTGGAAAATCAACGGTATATCAAAGTTGTTAAGTCTGTTAAGGTAAGTAACTTACTTGAATCAAGAAAACATGAATATATACTAATATTTTTTTTATCAGTTTCCAACCAGGAAAATCTACATGTTGTTTAATTTACAACCATCAATTGAGGTATCAGGTGGCCCTTGGTTCACCGATAGTGAACTCGATACTGAATTTATTGAAAGTTTACAAACTGTGGTTTGGCGATTTGTAGCTCAAAAATCATATCCAAATGCCTTTGGTGGTAATCATAACCGCAACCAAGGTAAAATAGTTCGAAATATCAACATTCCATTGCAACAAACATATCCTTCCAACTATGCTGGCTACGCAACCGTTTCTGAAATTCAGGAATTTATTATGAATAGCAGAATCACTACAGTTGATCTTTCGGCTAATGATATTAGAGCTCTTTGCGAAGTTCTTGTTTTTGATGATAAGTTTGAAAGATGGAATGGGGGTCATACTTATAAGGCGACTTGGCACTCTTTGATTGAAGCAGGTGGTGGTGGTGAGGCCGCCAGTCTAGGGGATATCGAAACTTTGGATGGTTTCAGTGAAGTCCCTTGCTCAAAATGTGTTAATTTTGATTTCTGTGAAGGTCCTGGAAGTAAACAAGCAGTTAATGTTGCAGACTGCATTTACCTTGACGAATGGTTGGTATAAAACTTAACCTCACTTTTAATTTCTTTTCATTGTTATATTCATCTTTTTCTTTTTATTTTTTTACTTAATCTTTTGTTATATTCCTGGGACTCATTAGCATACAGTATATAATCTACAGCCCCCTACAATTCATATTTGACGACTCCATGAAAAAAAAAAAGCAAACAGCATCAATATTGCATTCATAATCCCATTCCGAATCTTAAGTTTATCGGCCCATTCTTTCATTTTGATCATCATCACAACTTTATTAACATTTTTCAAAATGACCTTTTAAAAACTGGTTCAAATCTAGCCCTTTTAATAGATGCTTAAATATTACATGTAATTTATATAAACTCTAGGTTCATTAATTAATAATATTCATTATGGTGCTCAATTGTAATTGCCAAATCTCATATACTGTATCTATTTACCTATCAGTTATTTCAATCTTAATCACTAAACATATATTCCTGAATAGTCTGACCTCTAATCTTTCTCCACAACATTTTGAATTGATAATAAAATCAACTGCGATGTTGTGGAATGAAGAGACATAATGTTCAGTTAAATTGCAATGATACAGTTTCAATTGATTAATGTATCATTTTTTGGGAAAAACTCATATCACTCAAGTGCTTAAAAATGGAAACATTAGCAAAGGCAGGCTAATATATCCGAATGATAACGAGCGATTAGTTGGAAGTCTAATAAAAATTGCAAAAAGAGCTTAGATACATTGCAAACCGACACATGTATTTTGTTTAAACATTGTAATTAGAAACTATTTAACTGAAGAAAGTGAGAAACCGCCTCAATTACGAGTAAGTTATAATAATTTAGTAAACCATATGAAATATCAGCTTTTAAAGGAAGGAATTATTGATGAGCATATTTCTTTATAGTCCTTAAACCTTTCAACCTCTCTTGTTTCTCTTCCACACCAAAACATTTTCCATATTTTCGATTCAAGTGTGAAACTTCCTTTTGCCCTATCGAAATACCATTTATTAACTGGATTTTTAACACGAGATCTCCAAATCAATTCTTTAGGAAACATATGTATAGTCATTGCTTTAAAAACAACATCAGCAACACCATTTGAACCTTGAGATTTCTGTAAAACCGCCAATTTATCAAGATATGCTATTTTCCCACCATTTGGGTTTGATGAAGGTTGTTCCCACGTAATTATTGCACATCCTTCATAATCACCTACTATAATAAGACCAGCAACGTGTTTGTTGATTCGTTTCAAATAATGTTCTCTATCGAGTGTTTTTCCGAACGAATCATCTATTAAACTCCAAAGTCTTTCAAGGTCGATTTTCTTTTCTTTTGCAAGTTTTATTAAATCAAGGCCAGAATCACTATAAAGCATTTCAACAGGCATTCCACTCCTAATAACCGATGTTGAAAGTGTAGGTGTTCGTTTTAATCCAACCGGTAAAGAAGAAGAAATAGTAGGTCTATTTGTTAAAATGTTATAAATAATTGGATTTTTGCTTTTATTATTTAATGAGTCTAATGATGTTCCAGCACTTTCAGGATTTGTAATTATACCACTTGTTAAATCAGGTAAATTTGCTAAAGCAAGTTTCATTGTTTCTAGATTTGATAAATGAATATCTTGTTCAATTGGTTTTATAAAACCAATATGAAGTTCAGAAACAATATCTGCATATTCTTGTTGTAGATTTATAAAAACATGAGAGCCAAATGACCGTTCAACACTTGGGATACCACCTAATGGATCAATAAAAATAATTTTTTCTATTGTTGAGATTTCTGGTGATATAGATAGTTTTTCACATAAATGAAGTGTAATATCATTTCCTGAAACAAGTTTATTTGATGATGTTTCTAAATCATATGCAACGGGTTCTAAAACTGGTACTAAATCTTGATGTAATGGTGAATAAATTAAATCAGGTATTGGAATTGATAAAGTTTTATTTTCATTATCATTTCCTTTAAAAATTTCTAATAAACCACGAACAGGTCTAGAGTGTAATTGTCCATCTTTATACTCAACATCTAATTGTTGGCAAAATTGTACTAATTGATGTTCTAAAATATTGGGAGGAAGACTATGTATCGGTTCAGAAGCGTCCAATATAACAACAGGACTAACTCCCAATTGTTGTAATTTAACAATCATCTTAACAACACCTTTAACATCTTTTGGTTTAAATTCATGAATATTTCTAATTTTCAAAATAGTAATCCTTAACGTTTTTCTAACATTAATGGCGTATTCTTGATTTGTATTTTGAAGATTCTGTTGGGAACCGTTAAAGTTATCATCCCTAATTCCAGGAGGCCTTATAAGAAATGATGGGGTTGAACTAAATTGTGAATCTCGTAATAAATTTTTAACAAAATTTTCTCTATTAATTAAATTTGATTTATAATTTGGTTTTAAATTACTTGATGATGAATCTGGATCATAACGAGATATAAATTGTTTTGTTTCTCTTGTTGTTGCACTTGAGTTAAGAATTGATAATACTAAATCCTAAAATAGATGAAATAGATAAGAAATTAGTATAAATTTTATAAAATATAAATATATTAATTTAAACATACAATTTTATCAGTACTTTGCCTATTATCCTTATCATTTTTCTCAATATCTTCTGGATTTGTGCTATACCATAATTTGCTTACTTGAGACTATGAGTCAGTTAGTTTATATCTAAATATATAGAGTATACAATTAGTTGCATACCCGATTCAAACATATCCTTGAGTAGCCTAGTGATGAAGAACCAAGAAGAAAAGATTTCGACACTCCATTGATCATGTTTGAAGTTTATAGGAGGAATAAGGCAAATTTTTGAACTTTTATGTCTCCACTGTACAAATCATTTGGGGGGAAAAGGCATTGGCGATTTACCCGGATAACCGATGTTAGATGCGACGCGTCTAAATAAAAATGTTTTTTTTTATTAAAAATATATAAAATGAAATCTACAAATAAAAATCTAAAAAGAACATCCAACAGTAACTTATATTATGATATATGCGATTTAGTTGGGAAACGAAAAAAGACAGCTCAGGGATTCAACGAATCAAAATTATCCTCTTTGCAAACTGAGCCAAATGAAGGTGTTCAAATACAAGGATTTAAATCAGATACAAAACCAGAAGCGAAACAATTGATACAAAATAATGGGTGTATTATTAAAAAATCTGATGAAGTGATAGACATATCAATTGGGAAGCTGCTCCTGCTTAGGCAGTTGGGTGGAGCTTATACAAGAGAATCTATAAATCTTCTAGATAGTATGTATGCAATTATTTATACGCTCTATATTGTTCCATATTAACCTACCAATATATAGTGAAACGGAAATATAACTGGAAATCAATAACTAATCAATATTCAATGTATACAGACTCGAAAATAACTTCTATGGCCTGTTATCCGAGTAGGTACAATTATTATTCAAAGATTAAATCGAAAACAAAATACTAATTTTTATAAACATATTAAGATGGTCCATACTTCTTTAGAGGATTTTCTAATGGGGACCTTGGAGTCGATTTGATGAATATAGACAGTAGTAAGTTGTAACAAATCTGGTTTCAATATAATCCAAATCTAATAATCATTACCGATAGCTAAGAATACTTCTCTTAAATTTAAGAGTTGTCACATCCCACAAAATTACATTGGAGATTATATTTCACAACTCGACTGCACTAAAGACAATTTACTGGTATCTGGAGATTATAATGCTGGAATTATTGATTTACAAGGAGAGTCCATGTTTAACGGAATAGATAAACCTGAAGATGAAGGAGCTTCTCCAATAAAACAAGCTAAGTTTTGTCCTGATAATCAAAGTATGTACTTCCTTATTCATCAATAATATTCTTTATTAACAATTTTAGACATTATTTCTCTTACTTCACAAAATGGCACAATTAGAATTTTTGATATACGCTACCGCTGTGATACACCAAGTATAAATATTCGATATGCTCATCGGATTGGTAGGAAGAAAGAAAGTCATTGCTTAACTTCATTTGAATGGATAAATTCTTCTTCTTTTGTGACCGCTTCTTCAGCTAATAGGTAAGGATGGTTTTAGATATATTTACTTCCTTATGGGAATTGGTTCTAACTAAATATTTCAACATTAGTGAACTAAAAATTTGGGATATAAAATATCCAATTGGCAATGCCGCCATGAAGTCCACAGCCATAACAACTGACACACCAACAACATCCAGACCATATGGTGTAACATCACTTCAATATGACACTAGAAGTGGATTCATATGGGCATTGAGTAAAAACGGTATTTTGTATGGGTATTCGGGAGTTGCTAGCGAAAGAGAAAAACCCTTAACTCAACTTTGGAATGAAAAGTTAAAAGTGAGTAGTTTTGATCAAAAATGCTCAATCCAAAAAGGAGAATCGTTTATAGCGTGCTCCTCATCAAATGGTATATTTACGTTCCATCTACCAACTAATAGAGATCAATACATCTACCAAACACACGGAGATCGAGACCGGCGAGGGACCATTGAGTCTGATCTCATTCCCACTCCGGAGTACCTGAGGGGCAGTAGTATAACGAGCCTTGGGTGGCACAGCCACGGAGAGATAGTGGCGTCGTACTATAACAGGGTTGGATCCACCGTTGTTTATAGTAGCATAGAATATTAGATAGTGTGTCTGTTACCCGGCAGATCAGAAAAGGCAGCTGCCTGTAATTTCAAACTTTCAAACTTCAACTTATTCCTTTTCACCTCCCAGATCCCAGCAATGTCATTCTTCAACACCATAAGGTACGCTTTATTTACAGCTCCATGCTGTCTTCTGCCAAATACCTCGTCAATAAGACGCGTTTTACTGATTTCTAACCTTTTGTATTTGGGTTTAGAGGCTTAACCTCCCGTAGCTCCAAGCGAAATAAGACTCAACACAAGGATGCCGCCCCTTCTTCGGGCTTGTCTAATCTATCTGCTGGAAGTCAGAGCCAAATATACTCCAATACAACTGGATCCTCCATGTCTTTAAAAAAGGCCCAGGCTATTACAAAAGCTGGTGGTAAACCCCTTTTTTTATGCAAGCCTTTTGTATTGACCGCCCTAGTGAAAGGTAATTTCAAAACTATCGTGCAACTACCGAAATACGTGGAATATGGTGAATGGGTCGCATTAAATGTATTTGAGTTTTTTACCCAGCTCAATCAATTTTATGGTGTTATTGCTGAATATGTTACACCCGAGGCCTATCCTACGATGAATGCAGGTCCCGGTGTTGACTACTTATGGGTGGACTCAAATAAAAAGACGGTTGTCCTACCAGCTGGTGCTTATATTGACTATGTATTGACATGGATCAATAATAAATTCAATGACCAAACTCTTTTCCCAACTAAAAATGGTATGCTTCGTTATTTACTTCGTTAAAAAGAAGCTATATGAACTGACTAACTAACTTTAAATTAGGTGTTCCATTCCCCCCAAACTACTTAAAGGATCTTAAGAACATCTGCAGGCAAATGTTCCGGATTTTCGCCCATATATATCATAATCATTTTGATAAGATCTTACACTTATCTTTGGAGGCATATTGGAACTCATTATTTGCCCATTTTATATCATTTGTAAAGGTACGATGAATTTTCGGAATTTTATTTTTCAAATCTTGTTAACTAACAACTTTTTTTATTTTTTTTTATTTTTGTAGACATTTGACATGATCGAACGTAAGGAACTTGAACCTTTAATACCTCTTATTGAAATATTAGAAGAAAATGGTAAAATCATTAATGAATAAATATAATAATAGTGATTATCAAAAATATGATACATTTTTTTTTGATTAATGACTACTTTGTATGGTTAATATTTACATAATTAAATTTAAAATAAATTGAATTGATTGTTTGATAGATAGAAAGAGTGATGAATTTAGTAACATTTAAACCATATCATTGACATTTTTATTAAAACTCCACTATTTAATATCAAATGAATCAATTCAGTAGATATATTTCCATTTTTAGATTTTGAGTATTGAACTTGTTCCAGATGAAATGAAAAATTACATTCGCTGGTTAAAAAAGGTATTGTGATAGATGTGAGTGCTTGTTATGGAATCCTATTTCAATCCATTTATAGATAATTATACGTATTTAGCATTTACTAACAGATATATGACTTCATATTATACTAAATCTATGTAAATATGTATCTTATAAGCTTGCTTTTCGTTCCAATCCTGATAATGATGAGTTTTATATATTGACGCTATATACAATATTAATGGCCGTTACATATATATCTTTTAATGTATCCCGCACTCGTTTGTTATCCGTCATGATAAAACCATGAGATGAAGTAAAATAAAATATTATGAAAAAAAAAAAAAAAAACAATTAAGGAATAAATGCAATTTGAAAGGATCATGAGAAAAAGTATTTACTGTCAGTCAACGAATGAACATCATACTGTCCCTTAGGTGGGATTTCAGGAAACACTAATGGAGCTAAAACTATCATAACTGGATCTTGGTCGTCAACAACTTCATCATTTTCATGTTCTTGGTCGAATTGTTCTTCCAAGTCAATTAGAGATTTAAGGGATGAACTTTTTGGAGCAAATTTCTTTTTAGGAACAGATTTGGTGATTATTTCAGGAATTGGAGCCTTTTCTATGATACTAACAGTTGTGATCATTTCATTACCTTTAGCTCTATCCTCTGGATTTTCCGAACGTATTAATTTTTGACGTTGCTTTTCTAATAAAATTTCATCCAACATTTTAAAACTTCCTAATTCTTCAGTTTTTTGTCGTTTGAATTCTTTAATTTCTTTTGCAACTTTCGAGTTTGCTTTAATCTTCATTTGAATTAAAGAAGTATTATATCTAGTATCAAATTCATTTTTTAATGTCTGAATTAAATCAACTTTATGAAGTTTGATAAACGACTCTCGTAAAACTTTATTCATTGTATCAACATCAGCAGCATGTGTCCAATAAGAATCGTGAACTGAAGCAAATTGAAGACCAAGCTTACCACATTCAATGGCAGACATAATCATATGTGTTGCATCCAAAGAATGAATGAAATTAGGAGCAATTGCCGACGCCTGTCTCCTTTTGTCAACTGGAGCACTCTTAAATGGATCTAAAATGTAAACTGTTTGAAGATTTGTATTAACTTGTCTTCTTGAATCCTCTCTATATGGCTGAACAATAGGTAATCCAAGAGGTGTTGTCCAAATTACGGAGTTCATTGAATCATATTTAGGAGCTTTAGTTTTAGTACCTTGATCATCAAAGTTCATATCTAATCTTATTGATTTGGTGATTAATTTTGCACAGTCTCCAATCCAATCCTGAATTAAATGAGCTGCTTCAAAAGAAGCCTTTATAGATTTAAAAACATGACCTGTAATGTATCGGACTAATTCTGGCATATCATCTTTTGGAAGAGCAGAATTATCTTTCATTTGCTTGAAAATTTGTTGTTTTGCACCTATATATGTAACACCATAAACATTTGTCATAACTGTTTGCTTGACCAATTTTCTTGTGATATTATTACGCATTAATCCAGCAATACGCTTTGTATTTTCGTCACCGTTTTTGAAATCTTCTTCAACAAGCTCTCGAACATATTGGGCAACATGAGAATAGACATCATTAGGAGTTTCAGAAGGAACCAAATTTACTTGAGTTGCCCCTATGACATCACCACCAAGTGCAGCATAATGCTGTAAACCATTACATGTACCATCCTGATGAACTGGCTGATGGGAGATAAATTTGGATGGATCAGGAGAACGGAGGGCACTTGCAATCTCAATACAAGTTGCCAGAGCTTGCCAAGGCTTATCTCCTGTCATCCACCATTTTTTACCATCCAAGGGATGATCTGCAGAATCAAATATATCTTCAATGTGATCCCTTCCAAATGCCTTACGATTATCAAATGATGTTTTATCAAGACCGAATAAATTAGCTAAATGAATATACAGCCAATCAAGACCATGTTCTCCTAATGCTCTTCCCTTCCAGAATTTTAGTAGAGATCTTGTTAAATCATTACCTAAATGATTAAAATGAGGACTAATAGGATAAGCTCTCCCTCTAAAATCCATATTATGTGGAAAGTAACACTTTTCACCCAAGAATGCTCTAGCAATTTCTAGCTTGTAGTTGATATCACAACGTTGAGAACGAAGACGTTGATAATTGTTGATCAATTCTATACAACTGTTCTGCCATTTTTGCAACTCAGCGGGGTTAGTTCCTTTAGGTGGACGGGGTGGTAAAACTGGTTTTTTAACATCAGCAGGTATTTGTAAGAATTCGCTTCCTTCATTCCAAACCTTAGTGATAACCGTTAAAAGTTCTTTATTGACTGTCCATGAAGTATCACCCAAAACGTTCAATCCAGTGAAAATATCATCCAATACACCATTTTCAGAAGCGGCTTTGGCGTATGCGGCTTGTTCACGCGAATTCTTTGTTCGAATGATTTTTGATCTTGAGTATATATAACCACCTTTATTCCAAGAGGTCCATGGAACCGGTTTTACTAGCATTGGCAAATTTTGAGGACTAACCGCTGAAGAATCGGGCTCAGAAGCTAATCTGTCTCTTAGACTACTATGAAGTTTTAAGACACCAATTCTAGCACCTTTTTGAAATTGATAACAGTGATGGAAAGCTGGGACTTCACCGTAAACTTTTTGACCAGTGTCAGGATCAACACCGGATATACGAACCTTTGAAACTGAAATTAGAATCGCAATTAGAACAGATCCAATCTTGGCACAAATATCTAATGGCCACTCTATATCACGATCTGAATTATTTAATTTAGGATTCTTATATTTGATTGTTGCTAACAATTTCCTAAATACTGCTGGACTCTTTGAATTTCGGTGATTTCTAATCATTGCATTTTCAGCTTTGGATAGCATTTCAGATCTGTATTCCATTTGAATAGCCTTACCCACTTCTAAACAAGCTCTGGCAGTTTTCATACCATCAGCAATACCACCTGTAGCATTTAATTTCAGCAATTCCAAAATGGTAATGGAAGCCATTTTTTCAGGCGAGATTAATTTAATATATGGACCATAAACTGTACGATCACTATTGTTAAAGTTTTTTGGGATCTTTTGATCATTCTCTATTGCTGATATTAAGTGTTCATCAACTCGTTTGATTTCTTCTTCTATTAATGGTACCATATTTGTAAGCCAAATCCATAAATCAACACCAATCTTCTTAGAACCAGCAACTTCACCTCTTGATTTCATTTCCTGCATATCCATTCTCCATCTTTCCCTTGCAGACTCAAAAGCTCTTAGTTCTATAACTCTTTGTCTATCAAAATTAAAGTTTTCTAATTCTTCTTCAAATTGAGGTTTATCTTCCTCGGGTAAACTTTTATAAATTTCAAAAAAATCAATATTCTTTTTATCAGCACTTTCATATAATATACTACCAGTCTCTTCATCTGTATTAATCTTTTGTAGAAATTCTTTGGTTTTTTCAGGGGTCATATGATCTTGAAGACCTTTTAGTGTAGTTCTTATTGCTTTCATACCAAATGTTTCTACCGATCTTAATTGTTTGATATCACCTTTAACTAAAGATGTAGGTAGTTCATCCTTTTTTAATTCTGCAATGGTATCTTGTGTAACTTGTGATCTAAGTGCATCGCCTTCCGATAATTTGATATATTGAGATAAAAGTTCTCTCATTTCAGATGGAATTTGTTCTTCGGTAATTTCATTTTGTTGGATAATCATAGCCATACAATCAACACCTAATAGGGAGAAATTCTTTAATATATCTTCGATTAGTATGTCCCGTGCAAGGGCCAATGTGAGATATTGTTGAACTATATTTACATCTTCATCAGTTTTTCTAAAAGCCGCATATATTAGAACACTCCATGTTCCGGCATTTGCAGAAACATTTAAAAATTGATAAGATAACTTATTAAACGCTTGTTCCACTTCGTTTAAAGAACATTTATCATCTTGTGCCATGGTGTATAAATACTTGTTAAAGAATGATAAAAATTGTGATTTGTCGGATAATGTTAATAACCCACTAAGGATTGTTTCTGCCCTTTTATAAACACCAGCTGATAAAAAAGCATCTAACATAGATTCGAGATGATGAAAATCTCTTCCTTTTAAAGGTAAGTTGGAATATACATATTTTTGAGAATCCAACGGCTTCCTTTTGGATGGTGTCAAAATCTCAGACGGATCTATAGAGAGAAACGAAGATGGCATATTTGCGGCATCATCTCTAAATGCAATTGCAGCACTTGCACTCTGTATTTTTGGTTTTGATGAAATATATCGTTGAGATAGAAAGTTGTTATTATCCCGAGCGATGATCATAGAGCCAGATTTTATTGTTAATA
Organism: Alloascoidea hylecoeti; assembly: GCA_001600815.1. Lineage (NCBI taxonomy): Eukaryota > Fungi > Ascomycota > Alloascoideomycetes > Alloascoideales > Alloascoideaceae > Alloascoidea > Alloascoidea hylecoeti. Next base: position 35,695 of record BCKZ01000019.1, on the reverse strand, counting down.
AACTCCGGGTAGCTTTCTTCAAACCATTATATCTTGACAATCGAAGCATATTATGTAATTATTTATGAGAAGCACAGAGTTGTGAGGTTTAGAATCCCATATATAAACCTTTAAAAGAAGAAAATATGATGAAAACCAGTCTTTCTGCTTGAACTATTGAAGGTTAGCAAAAGAATTTTTAACCTGAAAATTTCAATTTGAAAATTTTGTTTTCTATGTGTTCCTATAAAGTTACCCTACGCTGGGATCAGGTTACACGGACAGTTACGTAATACGATGACGATATTATTGCCAGCACAAGCACAAGTTAGTTATAAATATATATTTTCATTCAATTTAAAACAAAAAAAGGGGTTTATAACAATTTTATATTATAACCTTCACTCCTCAGCTTCAAAAATGTATAGTTCGTAAGGTTATTAAATTAAATAACAACGAGCGGAAAAACAAAAAAAACAAGGATTAATTTAATGATTTCCTGCGCCACGACTGACTTTTTCCAAAACAGATTCATAAGCAACTTCACTGAAATCTGTTCCTTGGATATCAGTTGAGACACCGTTCAAGGCGCGACGTAATGCATCCTTTGAGGAAGCGTATACCATCTTGCTCTATTGGCCATTGCAATCCCAGTTAGTAAACATTTATATCGTTTTTAAAATCATAACTATAAAAACTTACTCTAATTGGAGCAGTATCAGGGGACCAAGTGTAAAAAATGATTTTTGATCTTTTGCCTTCACCACTTTCTAAGTTGTATTCGAAATCATAAACAGCATATCTGCAGTCATTTTCAGGCAAATCTCCTAAGAAGGTGTCATAATCCTGTTCGGATGAGGTCTTCTCAACAACAATTTCAGTTTTGCTTGAGTTTAAGGCAAAAATAGCATATTTATACTTTTTACCCAACTTTAAGTCGTTGAATGCGGCAAGGGATGAGTCGTTGACGGCAACACTGGAGAAGTTCAGTTAGTTCGTTGGTTCATAAATAAGATCTAGGGAGATCAACCGATCGACAAATCAACAAATCAACGAATCGATCGCGGAAAAATTGAGACGTACCCAGATCGAGACTATAAAGAATTTAAAAAATGTTAGTACAAAGATCAATGGATGGCGAATGGTGGGGAATGAACAATGGCGATCACACGAGAAGCAGGTTGTTCCAATTGCCACGACCCGACGTAGAGGTCAATGCCGATCAATCCGAGGACACGAATTGCTACCACACCGGGGCAAGCAACCTACTAAAAATGAAGAAGCCAAAAGGACCAAAAATACATACCATTGTATATATAACTTATTGAGAATAAGGAGTGGTGTGAAGAAGACAACGAGAAGGTGATCTTGTTTTTGACTAATAGTATCCGGGTAACACATGTAGGAAAACTGGAATGGTTAAAAATTAGCCTAAAATATAGCTAGTATTCTTAGAATAGAACAGCAAGAAAACCTCTTTTTGTATGATCTGGCCTGCTGTTTCTCCAGAAGTTCTTAGGCTGCCCGAACTGCCTCCAAAGCAGCTGCCACGTGCTTCTCAACTTCCATTTTCCTTTGGCCGTGGGGCTTCAGACAGTGCCGAAACCCAGACCGGGGACGATGGTGACAACGAGGCTCTGCTTCAAGAATCACAGGCTACCGATAAACCTTCAACAACCTCAGACTTTGAGATAATAAGTATATGCTATGTGAAAATGAGTCTTTACCTTGTTGCGATGACCTGGAGAGGGTTATATCTATACCAAACATCCCCATGCGCTCCCATCGCTGCTTATATCAGAGATGATTCTTCACTTCTATCTCATGGTAAAAACAAATCCTTATACACCTCTCCAGACACAAACACAATCATATTATCTACAGAAACAGGCAATATTTTAACATTCACTTTAAGTTCTATAAACGATGATACTCCAGAGATTTATCAATTCTATTTTCCAAATTGGCTGGGCCCGATGAGTACCTCAAAAACTCACGATCCCGATGTAGATGGTTCAGTTTCCTCTTCTACTAGTGATGATGGACCTCCACTGTTTAAACAAGTTAGTATACGGTATACTATGGCTATTAAAATTGAGTCAGGAGTGCGACATTTGATACCTATGGATAATGAATTGTTGATCGTAACTGAAACACCAAAAGCAGTTCAGTTTGTGCCTATGATCAGATCATCTGAACATGGAAATGGGAATGGCAATGGGAGACAGAAAATAAGATCTGAATTACTGGAAAAAATGAAATGGTTTAGCTTTAAGGAAAATGAGAATATAATAAATATAGAATGGAATAGAGCTATGGGATTATTTGCATGGGTTAGCTCTTCTGGAGAAGCGTGGGCCATTACACAAATCGATACACCTACATCGGCTTCGTCATCTCCTTCTACCACAGCATATCCTACACTATTTAATGGTCATTCGTTTCATAAATCAGGTACATCGCGTTATTCACGACATTTAGGTCAGCAGGTGAAATTAAAACCCGCAGTATGTGTCGCAATAAATGCAAGGTACAGCTTACTAACAGTCGGAACCAACACAGGCCAAGTATATCATTATAATGTTCGTGATTATGCTGGGAACATTGTCTTACTAAATATTTTAAATCCTTTGGTCCCAACCTCTAGATCTGGTGGTATCGTTAAATTGAAATGGTCAACTGATGGGAATGCTTTATTTGTTTCATATGAAAAAGGCTGGTCCATATATTCAGTTTTTGGAAATTTAAATAGTTCTTCATTTATATCGGATACGGATCGTGTTAAAAAAGAAACATGGCTTCAAAATGTTAATTGTATTGAATGGTCACATTCTGGAAATTCTATTGCAATGGTTTCAAATAATTCATTACAATTATTTTTATTAAAAACCGTTAGGTGGAGCTTAATTGGGAACTATTCAAGAGATAATTTAGCTAGACCATGTCTATATACTGATTCCAATGTTTGGGTTTATAAAGGCCATGAACAGTCTGATTTAATGACTATAAGCCATGATGCTTTGCTTTGGCAAGTTATCAATATACCACAGAAATATATTTCCGATAATTGGCCTCTACGCGTTGTTAGTTGTTCAAAAGATGGGAAATATGTTGTCGTAGCTGGTACTAGAGGTTTAGCTTGCTATTGTTTCCCAACTGCAAAATGGAGTGTTTACAGTAATGATTATATGGGAGGTGATTTTTGTGTTAGAGGCTCAATGTGTTGGTTTAATGAACTTATTGTCATATCAACAACCAATGAAAAGAATTATGAAGTTCTTATATATTCTCCTGATCGGGAACTAAAAGGTGGTAATGAGTTATGGTTACGACAATTTTCATCCCCGATTCTTCATTTATCAATTGAAGGGAAATGTCTTTATGTTTATACGTTGAATAATGAATTATACCAATTTGTTATTTCTCCGGTGCCAAAATCTCGACAAAACATTAATGGTAATGGTAATGGAAGTACCGGTAATAACTCACAACTTATCTCAGTACAGTTGTTACAAGAAATTTCATTGGCAGGTGTTATTCACTCCCCAGCCCGTGTTCGTGCTTTTAATTGTTTTTCAAATAAAAATGAAATAATGACAATGGGAAGTTCACGGTTTGAAGAAGTTAGTGATTTATCGAATACTTACATCTTGCTTTTGTTAGACGGGATGCTAAATTTATTAACACCAAGTAACATATTGAGTAAAACAACTCCAAACCTTAATTCAAATACCACAATCACAATCACAACTCCTAATTCTAATTCTAATTCTAATTCCAATAATAATAATAATAATAATAATAATAATAATAATAATAATACCAACAACAATACCACACTAAGTTCAGTACCAACTAAAAAAGTAGTTCAATATGAGAAAACTGTTCTCCACAATAGTATAGAATATTTTGAACTAACAACAAATGGTGCATTTGGAACATTTATTACAGCATTTACAGGAACAAATACAGTGATGTGGATAATCAATGATTTACCAAATGACCTAAAAAAACTAACGAAGCCAATACAATTAACAACAGGAGTTGATTTTTACCCATTATCAGTATTAAGTCATAAGGGTATCGTAATGGGTATTGAGAATGAATTAATTCAACGACGCAATGTTGGTGTTTCCTTCTGGAAACAACGAACAAGAAGTACAGTCTTCTTGCATAGTGTTCTTTTAAAATTTTTATCAGAAGCAGATTCTGAATCAGCTTATTTAATATCGAATAAATTTAAAAAGTTAAAATATTTTACGCATGTTTTGGAATTATTATTATTTAGTATTGTTATTCAAGCAGACAATCCAAATTCTGAAGAAAATATTAAAACATTACGATTAGTTATTAAATTATTACAATCAACCCCACATTTCTTAACAGTTTTGGCATCATTTACAAGAAAAATTGAAGTTCATTATTGGAAAAATTTATATTCAGTGGTTCCTGAAACACCGAGGGCACTATTTGAAAAATGTTTATCGGAAGGACAATTGAAAACTGCAGTTAATTTCTTATTGATTTTAAATACATTGGACGAGCTAAGGATCCCGGAAGATGATACAATGAGAGTTTTTAAAAGAGCAGTAGAGGAAGGAGAATGGGATATGTGTGAAGAACTAGCCCGTTTCTTAAAAGCATTAGATCCATCAGGAAAACTAGTTGAGAGAGCATTGGCAACGATTGAGGCATGAAATTAAAAGTTATGAATGTACATACTATAATGAGCATACGTATACAATCTTCTTTTTTGATCTAAAACAATATATTGAGGTTACCTATGCATAATATATTTTTAATGTGTTTTTTTGTGATATAATTTAATATGATAACCTAAGCATTTCCTTTCAAGAATTTCTCCATGAATGAATTTGGAGCAGCATTGTAATTTTCTTCTTCTTGGAAATATCTCATTACATGACATTCTTGTTTCCAAAAGTTGAGAGTTTCCTAAATCAGATCAAATATGTCAATGTTAATGTTTATATGCGCAATGAATTCTGCTAGTTACTTTGACTTACCTGGAACTCCATCTGGCCTTTAGCATATATAATGTTGATGACCCTTATATCACTAACAAATCTCTGTCTTTCAAACTCTTGTCTTATCTTTGTTCTAACACCGGCAGTAGCCATATTAAGGGCATACATTTCAGATATTTCGGCCGAACTTCGGAGGCATCTACGATACAAAGACAAAACTTTTGCCCGCATGTCAGCCCTTGAAAGGGTGTACCTCGTTGTCTCTGCGAGCTCTGTTGCCAAAAGAACCATTTTTGAAGATGTTATTTAGATGTTGAAGATGTTTTATTAGAAGGTTTGTTTATTTCTGGGGCTCTGGTTGGCTGTGGGACACCCGTACATCTATTGGTGTGTGGGTGTTTGGAATCTTAGATTTAAACTGCAACAGGAGAATAGCTAAACGGCGGTATAAACAAGAATGTACAATCACGAACAGGACTGCGCTCCGTTCGAACATCCGTCTCATTTTGCCTCGTTCGTAGCAATATCCCTGGCTATTGGCATATTTTTTTCATATCTGCCTCAGCATATAAGGATCATCAAGAGGAGAACTTCTGAGGGTATCAGTCCATGGTTCTTGTTGTTGGGTGTTACATCAGGCACCTGTGCCTTCCTCAATATCTTAATGCTATCAGGGGGTATAATCAATTGCTGCAAAGTTATAGCTGGTGGTGACTGTTTTGCTGCTACCTTGGGAATAATACAGATCGGTATCCAAACGGTATCTGCGGCCTTGATTCTAGTATTTTGTTTAATTTATACAAGAAACCAACTGTTAGAACCTCACGATGAATACGTCAAAATTGTAACGACTGGTCAAATATGTTTAGCACACGCGATAATTGCTTCACTGGTTGCTTTTATTGTAGTAGTTTGGTACCCCGAGTATATCATCTTCACCGCAGATTTATTAGGTATAATAGGAACTATATTGGCAATTGTTCAATATCTACCCCAGATTCATACTACCGCAAAATTAAGACACGCTGGTTCATTAAGTATTCCAATGATGTGGATCCAGACCCCTGGTGGGTTTGCTTGGGCTGCCAGTCTTGCTATGAGAGAAGGAACAAAATGGAGTTCTTGGTTTCCTTACTTTACCGCGGCTTGTTTACAGGGTGTTGTTTTATCAATGTGTGTTTACTTTGAGTGGGTTAAACCAAAGACTGAGTCAATCACCACTAACCCAAGAGTCGTTAATGAACAAACCCCTCTATTATAAACAAAATGCTAATATTGGTATTGGCTACTTTATTGAGATATAATTTATATAAATGGGAATGCATATGTATAGGGCAACAACATAATGTTAAAAGAATAAAATGAGTATTTAATTGGGATTTTGGATTAATTAAGGTGTTGGTAATCATATTCAGCTAATTATAATATATAACATATGACTTGAATAATTATAGTAGTACTATAGTCGTATGAAAAATTTATACACTAATTGTTTTCCAAACTGCAATACCATTACCACCAGTAGAAACTAAAGCACCTGGAATTTGTTTATGCCAATGAACTTCCTTAACATCTTTTTGCCAATGAACAAACAATAATTGAGGAGGAATATCTTCCAATTCACCTTTTGCCTCATTTTTCTGTATTGTTATTTCTTCATCATCTGCTTCAACACCTAAATCCCACAACGTGACAGTATTATCTTCTGAAGCAACAGCTAATATGGATTCCTCAGTTGGGTGGAATTCTATAGATGTAATTGGTGCTTTATGGAAATCAAATGAGGCAACTGGGGTTGGTGTAGTACCACTCTTGAAAGAACGAAGATCCCAAACTCCCCAAGTACCATCATCATGTCCACTGCCCAATAAATGACTAATTTTTGAAGACCATGTCATTACATTAACGTCACTATTTGAGGCGCGGACTGATAATGATGCTTTATGTTTTTTAGATCGTGTATCCCAGATTTTAATGAATCCATCCGTACCACCACTGGCAAACACTGTGTTCTCCGTGCGACTCCACTGTAATTCTTCAACACTACCTTGATGACCTAAGAAGGGTAATTTGTCTGTACGCCAATTACTAGTATCACGCACAGTTAAATGTATACGACCTGAACAGTCACCAGTGAGTAAAGCGCCGGAGGAAATTTTAGGCGACCAATCTAGAGCATAACCTTCAACATTACCATGTGCCCTAACTGTGAAAACCGGTTTATTTGACTGTTTCGACACTATAGTTCCTGGTGTATCGAAAGATTTAAAGTGTGTTGAAAGGTTCCAGATGTAAGCATCTCCATTTTCTGACATACTTGCTGCTAAATGTTCACCCGTTGTAGCAGAATGTGGTGATAATCTTACTCTATTTGTAGTTGAATTTAATGGTAAACTTTTATGTTCTAAAATGGGATCAACATCAATATCATCATTGTCATCCTCATCTTCATTATCACTTTCTTCATCATCGTTCTTAATTAATGTCTTTCCTAATGAACTCATTTTCATTACCGTTAATTCATTATCCTTTGGTCTAGCAGCCTGAGTACCAGCGACTAAATAAACACTCTGTGGATAGTTTCTTCTTTCATTTCCTAAGGAATCTGTAAAAATATCAAAAGAAAGAGAAGGCCATTGAACATTTATGGTGTGTAGCATCTCATAAACAGTAGGATCAGCTTCCAAAACTTCGTCTGGACCTAATGGTCGTGATCTATGAGGTAAATATATTGAACTCTCCTCGTTATTAGTAGCTTGTTTTTGATCTTCTTCGACTGCCCTCTGTGCATTAATAGCAGCTTGTTCAGCTTGTTGTTCAGCTGTTAATTCTAAATCCTCATCCTCATCTTCATCATTTCCATCAACTTCAAAGATTTCTCCATCACTCTCAAATTCATCTTCATATAGATCTTCAAATTGTTCTTCTGTGTCTTCAGTATCAATTTGCATATCCACATCTTTGCTTCTAGCTGAAGGGCCTGATCCCCCTGATCCCTCAGTTCTGATTGACTTATTGGGAATTGTGTTTGTATCAGCAACACGCTTGGACATTTTTTAATTATAGTGAAAAGATCAAAAAAAAAAATTCTTTGAAAAATAAAATTTTGTGTGTGTGATAGGATGTTATTAGTATTATTATCATTTTAAATTTATGATTAATTATAAAGAAAATTAGACCAAGAAAGTTACATATTATTCCATTTCACCTTCCCTAAACATCACAATGGAGCGCAAATCTTTTTTAGATTTGCCAGCCCCTTTAGGCTATGTGGCTGGAATAGGTAGAGGTGCCACCGGGTTTACGACAAGATCTGATATAGGTACAGCTCGAAAGGGTTTAGGAGGTGATGACCAGGGATTTCAAAGAAATTACGGAGCTGGTGGTGATGAAAACGGTAATGGCAGTGATGATGGTGGTGATGAAAGGTTTAAAGACGCTGAAAATGATGTTGGTTTATTTGCAAATGATCGATTTGATAAAGATGATGAGGAAGCAGATAATATTTATAAGATGATTGATGAAAAAATGGAATCGCGAAGAAAATTACAAAGATTAGCTAGAGAAGAGGAAGAAAGAAAACTGTTTGAAAAGAATAATCCAAAAATTTCAGCCCAGTTTGCGGACTTAAAGAGAGGGTTGGCAGGTGTTACTTATGAAGAATGGGAAGCCTTACCTGAAGCAGGAGATTTGACAAGAAAGAATAAACGAGCAAGAAAAACTGCTCAAGGAGAAAGGCGATTCTATCAAACTCCTGATAGTTTATTAACTGCTGCTAGATCCAGTGCCCAACTAGAAGGTTCTATAAGTACAGTTGATGGCACAGATGGTGCAGTTACAGACTTCAAATCGATTTCATCAGCTAGAGACCGTATGCTTGGCCTGAAGTTAGATACAATCGGTGGGTTATCAAATAATAAAAATAAAGTCGACGTGGAAGGATATTTAACCGAAATGCAAAGAGAATCTGTACAATCTACTAATAGTCTTAGTGATATTCGTCAAACGAGACAATTGATTAAAGGTATGATCAAAGCAAATGGTTCCAATGCAAGCGCCTGGATTAGTATGGCACGGGTAGAAAAAGCTGCTAAACGACCATCACAAGCTCGTAAATATATTGAAGAAGGTTGTGCAAAATGCCCTTACAATGATGACATATGGCTTGAAAATATTGTATTGCACCGGGAACATGATTTACGAAGTGCTAAAATTGTTGCAGCTAACGCTGTTCAACGTTTACCAAAAAGTATTAAGATATGGTTAGCAGCTTCTGATTTAGAAACAGATAATCATTCAAAAAAACTTGTGCTTCGGAAGGCTTTGGAGAATGTTCCAAAAAGTGTGCAGCTATGGAAGTCTCTAGTCAGTTTAGAAGATGATGAAAAAGAAGCAAGAGATTTGCTTAATGCAGCTGTCACAATGGTCCCATATTCAATTGAGTTATGGCTCGCTTTGGCACATATGGAAACAGCTGAAAACGCACCGAAAGTACTGAATACTGCTCGAAAGGCCAATAGGGCCTCTCATGAAATTTGGATTGCGGGTGCCAGATTAGAAGAACAATCTCATGGAGATGCATTAAAAGTAGACAAGATTATGCAAAAGGCTGTTAAAGCTCTGAACAAGTCAGGTTGTGTTCTTGATAGAGAAGGCTGGATCAAGCAAGCGGAATTATGTGAAGAAGAAAATGCATTATTAACATGTCATGCAATAATAAAAGCATCCATAGGATTAGGATTGGAGGATGAAGAAGAAAGAGAGAAGCTATCAATTTGGAAAAAAGATGCCGAAAACGCTAATGATAACGAGAAATATGAAACAGCTCGTGCAATTTATGCCTATGCATTACAGTTGTTCCCTAATGATGCTGATTTATGGAAGTCTACAATTCATTTGGAAAAAGATCATGGTTCTGAGCCAGTTCTTTGGGAAGTGTTTGAAAAAGCAGTTGCCAATTGTCCAACAACTGAGGAATTATGGCTTATGTATGCAAAAGAAAAATGGGTTGGTGCCAAAGATGTAAATGGAGCAAGGGAAATTCTTGCTAAAGCATTTGAAGCTAATAAGAATAGTGAAGATGTTTGGCTTGCGGCGGTTAAATTAGAGGCTTCAAATAATGAAAACGACCGAGCACTTCAACTTCTTGAAAAAGCTAGAAGTGAGGCGGGAACAGAACGTATATGGTCTAAGAGTGTTGTTTTCGCACGACAGTTAGGGAAAAATGACGATGCCCTTGATTTGATTTCGAAAGGCCTGAAACGTTACCCTAGAGCACCAAAACTTTGGATGCAAAAGGGACAAATATATGAGCATTTGGGTAAGTTTTCTGAGGCAAGACAAGCTTATAATGAAGGGACAAAAGTGTGTATTCATAGTATTCCACTATGGTTACTATTATCTCGTTTAGATGAAAAACAGGGTGCCTTGATTCGTGCACGTTCGGGACTCGATAGAGCAGCCCTTGCGAATCCAGCGAATGAATTCATTTGGCTTGAAAAAGTTAGACTTGAGAGAAGGGCAGGCAATAAAAGTCAAGCGAAAAACATTCTTGCTGTTGCACTCCAACAATGTCCTAAGTCGACGTATCTTTATGGTGAAGATTTATTAATGTTTGAAAACCGATCGGGAAAAAGAAAAAGTAGGATTAGCTATATTGCGAATAAATTAGAAAATGACATTCACCCTCATCTTTTGGCAATAATGAGTAGTATTTTCCTACAGATGGGTAAATACGCGAGCGCTAAAAGCTGGTTTGATAAAGCTCTACAATTGGATAAAGATTATGGAGATAGTTGGGGTTGGATGTACTTGTTTCTTAGTAAATATGGAACAAAAGAAGAGCTAGAAGAGTTGGTTAAGCAGTTCATAGCGTCAGATCCACATCATGGTGAAACATTTACGAGGATAAACAAAGACCTCAAGAACAATGATAAAACTAGAGAAGAAATCCTGAAACTTGTGGCTGAAGAGTTAGAAACGTACTTAAAATTTAAATAGTGATAATTTAAATAGTACGAAAATGAAAATTTAATATTGCACCGGGTCCCGGAATGTCACTTAGACAGCTTCCGGATGACTGGCTCAGCTGGAGTTACTTTCTTTAATTATTTCTTTTGTTACACTTCATATTTCGTTATTTTTTTCTTCTCGCACATCTGATTATCACGATGACGTCCGTTTATACACTCCCTTCAAGTTTACAGGACCGAACAAATGAATTTCATTCCTGCGTAGCTTCTATCTCAAAGCTCAACCGGTCAAATGTGGCGGCATCTAGAGCATCTATGAAGACAAGAGAGAAGCCCATCGGTGAGAAGCCCGGGACACACAGAAGCGAGTTTCAAATACGTGCAAGTGAGGTTGCCCGAGATATTCAGAAAACTACCGAACGATTATCGCAGTTAGCTCTTCGTAAGTTGAATTTTGTTCTGATATCCTATATACATAACATTTCCTGACTGTGTTTTTTTTAGTGGCCAAACGGAAACCTTTATTTGATGATAAGCCAGTAGAAATATCAGAATTGACATTCATCATCAAACAGGATATTCTAAGAATCAAACAAAACCTTTCGGATATACAGGCCTCTTCTAAGTCCGGACAAAATGGTTGGAATGCAAAGGCTCACTCTCAAGTCGGAGAACACTCAAAGAATGTTGTCAACTTGCTGCAGGGAAAACTCACGGATGTGACTGAGAATTTCCAAGGAGTCTTGGAAGTCCGAACAAAGAACTTGGAAGCTTCCAAAAACAGAACCCAACAATTTTTATCAACAGCTTCAGGTGTTCATACCAAACGAGGTGTTCCACAAATGAGTGACAAGTCACCTTTATATAATGTGAACAATGGCGCAGTATCAAGTGCACCGAATTTGTTGGGCCGAACAACATCCCCTGGGTTGTCGAACAATCCATATGCTTCAGGCACGACACAATCATCACGTTCTAGCACGCCGTATGATGATCCAGCAGATCAAGATTTCTTATCTCTACCAGATCAATCTCAACAGCTTTTGTTAATGGAAGAACAGCAAACGACATATCAACAAGAAAGAAGTATGGCAGTGGAAGTAATCGAATCTACAATGCAAGAACTAGGTAGTGTATTTCAGCAACTGGCGACAATGGTTGCAGAACAGAGAGAAGTTGTTCAAAGAATAGATGCTAATATAGAAGATACATCACTTAATGTTAGTGGTGCTCAAAGAGAGTTATTGAAGTACTTTGCTACAGTCTCTAGCAATAGGTGGCTATTTGCAAAGATATTCGGAATACTCTTTGTGTTTTTCTTCTTTTGGGTTCTAGTGAGCTAAAGAATTTTCATTGATTTATGTTTTATCGACTAGTATATAGAGAATTTCTTTTGGTTGTATCTTTATTTTTTTTATTTTATTTACTTTATTACTGAATTGATGCTTGATTAAGATTTGATTTATCTCCATTAATATTATTTTTTATAGAGTGTTATAATCAATATCTAGGAGCATATATTAATTTTACGTTTATTTCGTGTAAAATTTATAACTATTAAACATTCCGTCAGTAGAAGTAGCTGGTTAATATAAAGTACCTTTCTAGACTTCCAATTGTGCTTCTCTAGCTAGGGAGTAGGGAACTTAATTGCTTGCAATTGGTAAAACTACTTTTTCCCAGCCATGTAAAAAACAAAGAGAGCGCGCAGAGCAAAAAGTTAAGTTTTGGTTACAATTGCAGCTCTGAGCTTTGACATGTTGGGTATCCATTTAAATTTAGAATATCTAATTTTGTTATTTTTGAAGCTATGCAGGATCTAACCTTATACGTCAGAACATCAACATCCATAATAAGTTATAAATATCTAAATTTAAATTAAATTGAAGGGGTTATCAACGTCTGCAGATATACCATGACCATAACTTGATATGATGTCGATTTTTGCATTATAACGTTTATGAATGTATCATATTATGTGGAACCACTCTCCTTAGAGTACTTACGTATCCTACTTGGAACACAATGTACTTTGTAAAATCATTGCTTCTTCTTCTTCACGATGTTTGACCGTGTTTAGAAATAGTATCATTTTTTGTTTGAGGTATAGACAAGGAAAGAAACGAATGTGGGTTTCGTTTTATGAAGGCTCAACTCCCTGTGAGACCATGTTTTACAATCAACAAGTCACAAGGTCAAATGGCCAACTCTATGTTGCACTCTCAAGATGCACTAACCTAAAAATGCACACATTTTGTGGAAGAAATATTTGGAGCACACCAAAATTGTAACCGTTTTAACATTTGGTAAAATTATTTTTTCTGCGGTTTCCTCAAAAGATATTTAGAGGAAAAAGGATTTGTAACCATATGATTAATCTGGGGAGACATATATTTACTATGAGATGAATTTAGATAGTTTTGTTTTTATATTTAAATACGTTAATTTGCAATTGTGATTGACACAAATTGTAATCGATCCAATAGCTTTATATAAGTAAATGCTAATTATATGCTTGCCCATCACTACATATTATTGGGTATAATAATTAAGCAAAAACACTTCCTTGACCACCATGGTACCAAAATCGACTAATAGACAAATAATAACCAATTGTCATACACCTTTCTCATGTAATTTACGACGTTGATTTAAATCTTTCCAAATAACTAAACATTGCTTTGTTTTTTAAAGCATTCATTGCTGCCTTTCTTTCAGCCTTCTTCTTACTAGATGAAGTACCTGTAGCCAAATGTATTCCAGAACTAGTTTTCACTAAAATTGTTGGAGAGGTAGTAGTGTCTTTTCTGTAAAAAGTTTCATAAATTGGAGGAGACATATTATACTGTGATAAAATAGCATATAACGTATTTTTTGAGCCTCGATCAATATCCAAGTCGCTAATTGAATCTGTTATAATGGGTGGAATTTCATCTGTGTTCCCATTATTCAATCTGATACTAGAAAGACCACTGGATACGCGAGGTGCTCCTTGTTTGGATGGAATGCCACACATTTCAGATGTCGAATTTATATAGGCTTTTTTCACTAGCGGTAATTCATACGGTGCGAGGCCTTTCTTTGTTTTGGTTGGCTGAGGGAAGAGATTGGATAAGTTATTTTGTGAAGATAAGACGTCCACAGAACTTGGACCGGATTGTTTAGGCACATTCACAAGACGAGCATAACTAGTAGTACTGAAACCAGGAAATGGTGATCCATTTGAATCATCTTCTTGCTTAACCTGATTGAATGGATAGGCCTGCGAAGATTGAGAATTTGATTGACTTATTGGCGAATGTTGCCTGCTACCTTTCAATTCAATATATTTTTGCAATGCACCTTTGTTTTTCAAGGCAGCTGAAGCAGCTCGCAACCCCGCTTCTTTAAGATTTTGGCCTGTCCCGATACCCAAAACATCATCCATTAACTTACATGCTACCTTGAAATCTCTACAGGAATTTCCTTGAACTATCACTTCATAAGTTGGAACATGTCTAGTTGATCCGATAAGCGCAAACAAGTTATTCTTAGAGTTATAATCAGCTGGCCCGGAATCTTTAGAAACTGAAAATTTAGCTGCTTTAAGGAAACTATCGACTTGTGGACCAAGCAATGCTTCTATCCATTTCTTGATCCTATCATATGAATTATCCTGCTGATAGATCGCACCAACATAAGCTTCAAATAAACCTGCGGCTACATGTTTCTTTTGAATTTCTTCAGTAGATAAAGTACAACGTATTTTATCTGGTAAATGATATTTCTCGGCCCATTCAGATATTCTATAGTCACTTAACAAAGCTGATTTAGCATTTACTAAAGTATCAGTTGATTCATTAGGATAATTTTTGTATAATATAATTGTAATGATTTCCCTCAAGATGGCAGAACCCACAAATCGTAACTTTTCATTATTTATTATTTTATAAGTTGAAGATTCATTGTTAGTAAGCTTAAGAAAATTAACTTGGTCCGAAAACGATTTATGAGTAAGCACCTGCTCTAATAAAGAGTCATCGATACTTGGGATAGAAAGCGAGGTACTTTCGTTATTATCGCTCTCAGTAGCAGCATAGGTAGTCGTAGCAGTGATAGCATTAATTGGAGTAGGGGGAATTAAGGTATTATTCACATCTTTTTGAGGTAGATTTGGATCCGTATTCCAAACAACCTTCCTATCTTGGGAAAGTTTAGATTGTGATTGAAGCTGGGTATTTGCATCTTGAGCTATCCGATTCTGGTACTGAGATGATAAAACGATGGCCTGTTTACAAATATCCTTTAAATCATTCAATTTTTTTTCGTTAAAGGATCCTGTTTTGGAAAAATTAATCACATCCTCAAAAAATTGTAAACGACCTTCTTTATATAAATTCTTTAATACAACGCCTAACACAATATTTGGACGAGAAGCAGTTAACGCTAATTCAATATCATTTCCAAAATTAGATGTAATGTCTCTTACTGTCGTACTACTAGGCGCCAAAGATAAAATCTTCTCTATAGAATCAATGAATTCAACAACGGAGGATTCCAATTTTTCTAAATTTAAAATTGAGATTTTGTCAACCTCTTTATTAACGTTAGAAGTAGAAGGTTTCTTTAGTGGTCGATTGTCAGTTTCATCGGCACCCTTTGCCCCTAGAGCTGTCTCTATTTCAGACATCTTCCTCTTATTTATTGATTCATGCACGTTGAGATTAGAGCCGGAGTTAGAAGTGATCATTCTCTGGAGAAAAAAAAAAAAGATGAATAAAATAGATATACAAAAAAAAAGTTATCCCCAAAATAAATAAAGATTATTCGATAGATTATGAAGAAGAGGATGCGATACATCCATTCAACATCAATTACCCGACGTTAAATTATAACAGGAAAAAGAAAACCTTCTTAAGCTTATATCATTGAAAAATGTCAATTAATGCCATAAATACTGCAAATGCCAAATGTCTTATAGTGCATGCAAAATTTCCCAGTAAATGTGGTTTGAGGTATGTTTCTTCAAATCAATTTATGAAGAAATGGGCTGACGCTTCAAAGTCAAATGGACCGACTTTTGGAGGTCAAACTGAAGTTAAAAAGAAAGATAATTTTTCCAATATCCATAGTATACTTCAAAATTCAAGTAGAAAAGAAAATGGAGATTCCAATAAAAAGGCAAATAACCCTCCAGAACAACTGAGATTTTTGAAGGGACTGCTTGATAGAGCTGCAAGTAAAGAATCAGAACGTTTACAATCGGATAATCCACGACAACCTTTAACACGACTGAGATCAAATAATAATAGGACTAGGTCATTTGAAGATAGCATACAGAAACCTAGAAACTCTCTTGAAACTGAGAGGAATGGTAAACCCATGAGACCACCAACTTCATCAAATAATGGCGGATCCTTTGAAAATTTACAATCAAGTTTAATTTCAAGACAATCGCAGAATAATTCTATTCGTAGACCGTCCAATCAGATGTTTAATAGACAAGATCAAAATGTTATACCCCCAATAAGGGAAGCTACTAAACGGGCCAAAAAAGATAATTCAAACTTACCTGACTATATGAGGACAGGTATAGAATATAGTGGACCAACACTGGCGACAATAAAACAGGTAGAAAGTTTAGATGGTCTTAATATGGCTAAATTTATCGATAAAGATGGCACAATATCAAAAGAACCAACCTATTTAGGGGATGCATTGAAACGACTAGATCATGATAAATTTGATTTAATTTATGTTGGATTGGATAATAGCTCGAAAATTCCCCTCGTTAAAGAACAGTTACGAATAAAAAAATCTACAGAAAAGCGCACCACCTCTTCACATTCAATAGTTAAGGGCGCTAGAATATCATGGAGCATTTCAAGTTCTGATTTAGATAAACAAAAGAAGAAGGAGCTGTTAAGGCATTTTAGTAAAGGTTATCGTGTCGTTATAGTTCTGGACGATGCAAGACTTTTAGGAAAGGCATCTTTAGAGAGAGATGTTTCACGTGCCATCGAAAAGACAGACACCAATAAGGTCCCAGTTGAATTTAAGGAGAGAGACCTACAAGATGAACTAACAATGATTAGGAGAGAAAAGATTGTTTCTGAATTGTTGGAGATCTTAGAAGAGTCAGGGGCGAAGGAATATGGAGCAAGAATTGGGAATGTTGCGACACGATTAATCTTAAGATTCCAGGGTGAAGAAGTGACGGAAAGCGGTGATGATAAAAGAGCATTAAAAGAAGAAAAGAAACGAGAAAAGTTGGAGAAGGCAAAACGTCAACAAGAAAGACATGCCAAGAAACTTGCTGAGAAGAATGTATAATTTGTTGTTGTATATAGACTAGTTACATTTATAGACATTCATTAATAAATTGAAGTGGACCAAAACATCTTTACATCGATATAAGGTTATTTTTTAGTCCCCAAACCTTTATAGTTATAGATATTAATGAATAATAACACAGATGTTGGTTCTGATCCTGGCTCAAACCCAGAACCAGACACGGATTATTATCTCCCAGCGTAAGCTCATCCTAACTGATGTTATAAATATTTATAACTAACCTTAAGCTTATCATTGAATAGTTGGTTATTTTTAATATGTACCATTTCAACCATCGCAACGATTATCATTTCATCAAAGGCAATCTTTCAACACGCTAAGAATTATAGAAAACCATTTGAGCAAAGATTAATCAATCGAATATTACTATTGGTACCCATATATTCAATTTCAACCTGGTTGAATCTAATACAATCGCCTCTTAAGTATGGATTTGAACCAATAAGAGAAATATATGAAGCCTTTGTTTTATATACTTTTTTCTCACTTCTTACAAAATATCTGGGCGGTGAACGAAACATAATCATTTCTACAAGAGGTAGAACTCCAAAAGACCATATTATGTGGCCACTGAAATATGTTCTTGGTAAAGTTGATATAAGCGATCCATATACATTTTTATGGATTAAACGAGCGATATTACAATACACATGGTTAAAACCAATTTTATTAATATTGATTGCTTTTATGCAAGTAATTGGTATATATCATGATAATCAAATATCTTTAACAAGTGGTTATGTTTGGATTCAGTTGGCTTATAATGCTACTGTCACAATATCTTTATATGCTTTAGCTTTATTTTGGTATTGTCTAAAAACTGATTTACATCCTTATAATCCAATGATGAAATTTCTCAGTATTAAAATCATCATTTTCTTTTCATATTGGCAAACTGTGGTTTTAGCAATTTTAGTTTTCTTAGGATGGGTTGGTAATGGTTATTCTGCAACGCTTATTCAAAATTCTTTAATGAATATTGAACTTATTGGGTTTGCTATATTTCATTATTACGGATTCAGTTATAAAGAATATCTTATTGATGATTGTGCTAGGATGCCAATATTTACCGCTTTAAGAGATACTGTGGGACTAGTAGATTTAATTATTGATTTTAAGGTAACTTTTAATGGATCGGGATATGATTATAGAAAATTTGATACAGTTGAAAGTATTATATTAGATCATCCTGACAGTGGAGCTAGAATGTCTAAGATTGTGAATGGATTACGGTATGTTGATGGCGGGAAAGATAAATATTGGTTACCATCTAGTGCCTCCAAAAGAGCAGCAAAGCCACATCTGTTTAATCTCACTCCTAAATCTCGATACAACAGTTATGGAAGCATTCAAGATAACAGCGATGATGAGGATATAGATGGGTATGGGATAGAAGATAACACGAGCATTAACGGAAGTATTGGTACAAGTATTCATTATGCTGATCTGGACCCACTGATGGAAGACCTGTATGAATTGGGGAAACAACAAAAATTCGGGGATTTCAATAATCCCGTAATGTCACATTAATAGATTAATAGGTTGTAATAAATTTGCATTTGTGGGCGTTCAGGTGTCTTGTTGACTTCTGTAGCACCAGTACTGTTATCAGGCACTGGGCAGACTTAATATATGTCCATCTCGAAGTTCTTCATCCTGAAGATGTTCCCTACTTCACAGAAAACCTCATTCCAGGCGTTGTGCCCTTCGCTTCGCTATGATACAATTTGTCCTCTTCCTAATTGTATATTTCAACATACACCGACAGCTTCTATGGCCTCTGCGGCTAAAGCAAAGAAAATACACCATATTGATACAATAGAGACTGTAATTAAAAAGGGTATCGAAAAATTAAATCCACCAATTGCTAAAAATCCAAAGTCTCCACCAAATAAATCCACAAAGACTATAACTAAAAAGAAGAGTATTGAAAAATTGATTCCACTGTTTTCTAATAAACCAACATCTCCACCAAATACTATAGTTAAAAAGAGGAGCATCGAAAAATTAGACCCACGGGTTGGCAATAACCCATTGAAAAAGTCCAAAATTTCTCCAAAACCTACGAAAGACCGAATACTTATAACAAAACAAACATTCACACATTCACATACCCCTCGTATATCTAAACCCATTGAAAAAGAAAACAAACAAACATATAAAAATACATCTTTAATCAATGGTCTCATAAATGGATTATCAAGTTCCTTTGGGGTTAAAAATGCACAACCACAAGCGCCTAAACCTATAGGGAATGATAAAGATAAAAAGAAGGTGTCTCTTATGCCCAAACCATTACAGATATCCCCTGCTCCCCTTAGTACGCGTACTAAATTCCTCGAATTACTATACTCCGCTCTAGAGAAACAAAACCATCCAAAAGCTGCCCCAATAGCTATAAAACAAGAATCAGAAGTTGCTGCAAAATCCTCCAAATTTACATATTCAAATGAAATGAAACAATTAATAGTACGTGCAAAGGCTGGAAAATTCACGGTTGGCCTTGAAGTTTCTAGTGGTGCATATGTTCCAAAGAAACTTAGTTCAGATGAAATGTATCAAGCATTAGTTAAAAGATTGATTCCTATTGAGTTATTATCGAAAAACAAATATATTACAATAATTCCTGAACCTGTGGATGCCGAATCAACACAAAATTGCAAGAGATGTAATGTTCCTTTTGATATAAATGATAAAAGAGAACAAAAGTGTACTTTCCACTGGGGGAAAAAAGGTATGATATATTTGAGTTCCTAATTATTTATATTATCAGCTAACCAAAACAAATTACCTTTTTTGGACTTTAGAAAGAGCAGTGTCAAACGATAAATTATCACTTCGATATTCCTGCTGTTCCGAACCAATAGGGCAATCAAGTGGTTGTATGTCAATTCCACATCATACATATGCTGATAAAACTCCAAATGTTCTACAAGCAGCCATTGCTTTTAAACCATCAGTGGATTACACAACATCACAAACGTTAGCTGCTGCCGGAGTTGATTGTGAAATGTCATATACCTCTTTAGGGATGGAATTAGTAAGAGTTACCATAGTAAACTTCGAAGACAATAAAATCGTCCTTGATAGAGTAGTGAAACCAATTGGTGAGTTATGGGATGCAAATACAAAATTCAGTGGAATTACAGCTGAAGATATCTCACATGGTATAGTGAGTGAGACTGGAGAGACTGTTCCATCAATAGATTTTGAAACTTCCAGAGTTGCAATTAGTAAATTCGTCAACAAGGATACAATATTAATAGGACATGGACTTGAAAATGATCTTAATGCAATGAGATTAATTCATCATAAAGTTGTTGATACTTCCATCTTATATCCAGTATTTAACCCTACTTATAAATCTTCATTAAAAGATTTAACTTTTAAATATTTAAGCCGTGCAATCCAAGGAGGAGAACATGATAGTGCTGAGGATGCAATTGCATCTATGGATATTGTTAAACATAATATTGAGCTTGATGCAAACCGAAAGAAATAATTATCAGTATTTGTTATCCTTTTCTCATCTTTTAAATTGAACATTACATTAAGGAGTTTAACCAGAAGATTTTATTTTTCGGTGTCTAACAACAAGATTAAAATGAGGTGAAAGATGATAGATACCAAAAAAGAGCTAGCATATAAAATTATAAAAAGATGACGGCACAATAGAATCATATTTTTATAACTATACCGTTAATTAACTACCAGTTTCTGTATATTTAGTTGTTAAATAATTTACATACTATAGCCTTTTAAAAGGATATTTATTTGCATTTGCATTGATAGCGTTGTCATTACTCGGCATTTGTGATAGTACAAAAAATCATAATACTAATGGCTTCTAATAATAAGCATACAATATTTCCATTTAAATCTTAAACTAATCAATATCAATATCTGATTTAGTTTGAATCTAAATACATAAGAACGCTAGTACTTCTATTTTTATTATTTATAATTATGAATTTATTTAATATCAAGAAAATTGTTATTAATATTTTTATCAGCCTTCAAAAGAGACGATATGAGCATTAATATTAATATTTCGATTGTGTTTAAACTTCCAAATTTCGACCTCTCTTGTTTTTCTTCCAAAAAGTATTTCCCTAAATTTCTACTCGAGCTAAATTTAATGACAAACTTTTATAATTACTTTATCAAAATATCATTAATTCTCCGACTGAATTTTTTTTTTTTATTTTCCTTTTAAAATTTTAAATTTTAAATTCTAGAGGTATCTAGAAGTATATAAACTATTTGCAAGTTTATAATTAAATTAAAACAAATAACATAGTAATTATACATAAAGTGATAAAACCAGAAATCAATAATTAATAATCAATGATGATTGTAAATGAAAGCGAGCATATATATGGTATATGTTGAAATATACCAGAAAATTTATAATTACTGAAAACAAAACCTTTGAAAATTGCAATGCAAAATTACCCCATTAATATTTATTCATTTTCTTTAGAATTCTTAAGGGTAGTTTGTTGTAACATTTCTTTTAAATCAGATACTTCTTCTGTTAAATCTTTAATCATTTTTATCATATCAAGTTGATTCTGCATCATAGTAGCAATTCTATCATCAATAGATTCAGTTTTATTAACACCAGAACGAAATGGAGATATTATCGGAGAACATGGAGTTGAAGGTTCAAAAGAAAGTCTTGTAGCTGGTGCATCTGGGTCAATTTCTTTAAAAGTTTGAGGGGCTAAGGTTGGTGCATTATCAAAGGAAGAAAATAAAGAACTTTTTGTTTTTTTAGGGTCAAAAATATACATTTCAGCTTCTTTATTCCAGGTTACTGCTTTACGTTTCTTAGATGATATCGACTTGAGTTTCTTTCTAGGATGATTATCTGGAGAATTTGAAGAATAAGTTGGAGTATCATCAGAAATTGAAGTGTTTGATGATTCTGATGTATCTGACTCATTATTAATTTTATTTGATGTAACCAATGTAGATGAAGTTTTAGTTGAAGCCGATATGGAAGTAGAATTCTTGAGGCATGATTTCCTTGGTGATATTATTGATCTTTTTGTAGAATTTGGAGTTTCTGGCGCCTCTTCTAATTTTGTATTTGCAGTAATTGCCTTTAATCTTTCCAGTAAATTGGATCTAACTGTATCTTTATCAAAAACATTATCGAAACCACGGGTTGAAACAGATGGCCGTATTTCAGTTTGAACTGTCTTAGTAGCAAAAGGAAGTGAAGTTCTATCTTTTGTGAAACGACGATCTAAAGATGCTGTGATTCTACTTGAAGATCTCAATTCGCTTCGGGTGGCCAATAAAGCATCTTGAAGCCTTCTTCTTGGTGTGACAGAATGTATAGATTTTCCAGATTTGGCGCTTTTTTCAGTATACTTGACCGGGCTCAGTCGAACAGGGGATTTATGAACATCATTAATGGGGATGCGTGAAGCTGGACCAATTTTCTATAACAATGCTTGATTAATGTTTGTGTCCCGCAGAAAAAATTCAGTTGTTAATGCAATTCTTTAATTATAATTAACTTACTCTTTTCACAGATATTTTCGCCAAAGGAGAAGCATCATTCATGTTGATCTCAGGATATAAATCATTTCTTGTAGAAGATCTTAAGACGGATCTTGAAGGAGTTTCAATGGAAACACCAGATTCTGACATTGTGGAAAAAATGGTATACGTATAAAAATATGTTTTAGTAAAACGTAAAATTTAAAGGAGAAATTCAAAAAGAAAACATTTTGTTTACGTTTTGTCTCTTTGTGGGAATTTAATGGTTGTCATGCCAAACTGGGTAGGGAGGTGCGTAAATTTCAGAACGCATCACTGAAAAAGTGAATAAATTTTCATTTCTTTCTTCTGTCTGCTCTTCTTTTTTATATTTATTTATCTACTTTTATTAGATATAAATAAACAGTTCTGTTTAGCTCATGGTGTAAGTTAATATTAATTCATTGCTTTCTGATATAATCAATTGGTTTTCATGATGATAAACGATCGTCGCTTGAGAGATTAGTTTCTTGCTGAGAGCACACTATTTGATTTCATAGACTACAACGGTATCTGATATACAACCAATTGATTTGTTATTTGATTGCATTTTAAAAGGAAGGAGTTTCTTGTTATTAACATGATTTTTCAAAAGTTTTTCACCTTTTACAAGTGGTTGATAATATGCAAATGGCCCAGCCAACAGGGCGGCGACCAAACCAATATGAACTTTATAAATCACCATTACCAGTGAATATAAGACCTCATCCTCCTCTTATTCCACATAATCCGTTATCATGGGTTTATTATGTGATTGACCTGTACTTCCCACCTCCGGTTGAAGAAGTTTGCGTGAAAGGTTTCGTTACCGATGATAATGTCGTTGAAATTTCAGACGAAAAGGCGATGATTACGCTTTGGAAAATGGGGTTCTTCGGTAAAGGAACATTAAGTCGAAGTGAACCTACCTGGTTAGGAAGATACTCAAGACGTCTTGGTCTACAAACCGATATACCATTATCTTCTGAAGAAATTACCAAGATTAGAAGACAGGAAAGGCAACGATTTAAAGAAGAACGTGCCAAAGCAGACCTTGAAATTCTTGAAAGAAGAAGAAAATTAGATGCGGGTGAGAAAGTAGAAGGTGAAGTTATTTTACCACAAAGGCCAATGGAGTTTTTTGATAATGAAACAATTATAAAGAATACAAAACAAGTTGATGTTTCTGACTGGAGACAGGAGGATGTTGATGTCACTGTTGATAAACAATCTGTTATACAACAAGAAGTGTTAGAACTTATGCCTACAGAAGCATTGTTTTTAGCTTTAAATTTTGATTGTCTTGAGATTACGAAAGTTGATTCTATTGTTCCTTTAACTACAAGTGATTTATTCTTGCAATTCATTTCAAACTTAAAACCAGATGATGAATTTCTTTTGGATTATATTGCTTATCATCATTATAGATCACTTGGTTGGTGTGTTCGAAGTGGAATTAAATTTGGTGTCAGTTATTTAATTTATAAAAAAGGACCACCTTTTGCACATGCAGAATTTGCAATTATGATTCTTCCTTCATATAAAGATGAATTAAAAAATTTAGAAATTGCTAAACCTTGGTGGTGGACATCAAGTGTTAATCGTGTTATTGGAGGTGTTAAAAAAAATATGATTTTTTGTTATATTGAAGTTCCTAATGATATTTCATGTTTTATTAAAGATGGAATTGTTGATTTTAAAAAATTATTGACTAGTTATAAAATTAAAGAAGTTGTTTATAGACGTTGGGTTCCCAATAGAAATAGAGATTAATTATAAATAATATACATTTAAATTTCATTTTCATATTCCATCACTTTTTTATCCATATGCTAAAAGAAACAACAATATATGATACAGTATATTAGGCTATATAATAAATATATTTTAAATCTGACCTTTAAAAGCTTTCGTAACCCAACCACAATCTCTTATATTATCACCACCAGTTACTTTTGGACCTTTAATTGGATCATCATAAATGTTTGTTTCTGCATTAGCAGGTTTGGAAATACAAATATAATTTTTATTATCAGGTAATAAACATTTTAATTCAGATGCTGGGAATGGACAAGGACAATCCAAATAAGAATCAACACATATTAAAGTATCTTGACAAAGAAATTTATCACAATTTGCTATAATATAATAAACAGTTGTTGTTAATTTTAATTGTTATATATTAGAAATTTTCAATTGTTTGTGAGGTTTTTTTGTAATTACTTACCATCTAAATATGTATCTTGAAAATTGAATTGTTGTTGTTGTTGTTGTTGTTCTCCTCCAAAATGTTGAAAAAAATCAAATAATTGAGCAGAAACACAAGTTATTGATATAACCAGTATTGTTAAATAATTTATAAACATTCTCTTATTATTGATTATTCTTGAAAAAGTGTTGTAAAAGAAAGTTCAAACTTATACGGTTCTGATGACTTGTTCAAAATATTTTACCCGGATGTTACATTTGATTGTGGTAATGCCGGGTAAAATTTCAAAGTTTTGTAGACTTTGAATTTGACGCGAAATTTATCAACAATTACAAAACGCGACTTATAAAAAAATTGGTTAGATTTTAAGTATAGATTATAGTAATCATATCTATTTATAATTATTCTCATACGAATTATATCTTCAAGTCGAAACTCAATAATTAGATCAAAACACATCATTTAAATGTTTATAAACCCTTCACAATTTTCAGAAACTTTTAAAAGTATTAAACATTCATCATTATCACATTCAACATGTAAATTAGTTATATTTACATCATGTTTAGATATAGATGCTTTATGTGCTTCAAAAGCATTTGCAACAGTTTTAAAAAAAGAATTAATAACTCATAGAATTGTTCCAATTGCAGGATATTCAGAATTAAAATCTCAATATTTACAATTAGATGATGATATTAAAAATGTTATATTAATTGGTTGTGGTGCTTTAATTGATTTAGAATCTTTTTTAGATATTGATGTTGATGATTATTTAACCGAAACAGAAAATACCAATCGAAATAAAAATATCAAAAATAAGAATATTATTACTTCAAAAAGAAAAATTTATGTCATTGATGGACATAGACCTTGGAATTTAGATAATATTTTTGGATCACATATTATTGTTTGTTTTGATGATGGTGCAATTGATGATGAATTAGAAGATCAAAAGAAAGCATATTACGAACTTATCAATGATGATAAGAAAGATGATGAAGATACAGATAATAGTGAAGATGAAAATACAAATATAGAAAATAATGAGGAAGAAGAAGAAGAAGAAGAAGAAGGAAGTAGTCGAAAGAAACGAAGAATTGAAGTTGTTGATAGTGAAAGGGAAGATGATACAGATGATGATGAAGATAGAATACCAAGTAGTCAAATAAAACGGAAAGAATCATCTCCATTATCCCCACCAAGTCCCAAAATTTCTAGACAACAAGATGATAATGAAAATGAAACAGAAAAAGCAGAAGAAATATTAGAAAAATATTATTCATTTGGAACAACAATTGTAACTACAGCATCTTTACAAGTTTATTCATTATTATCATTAATTGGAGAAACATCAATTGATAATTTATGGTTAGCAGTAGTTGGAACAACATCATTAGATTCACAATATCCTCAACTATATAAACAAATGTATCCATTACTTAAAGATGAAGTAACACGATTAAATCCTCAAAACAAAGGTGGTATTACAGATGGAGCCGATTCTTCATCATTAGTAATTGAAACCGATTATTTATTGTTTTTATTACGACATTGGTCATTATATGATAGTATGTTATATTCATCATACGTTTCAGCTAAATTAGTTTTATGGCAAGAAGAAGGTAGGAAGAAACTACATAAGATGCTTGCTAGAATGGGGATATCATTACAAGTTGCCCATGAACAATGGGTTCATATGGACATGGGAGTTAAAAAATCATTAACTTCGATGCTTAAAAAGGTCGCGGGTCTTTATGAATTGGATGATATTGTAAGACAAGGAGTTGTTCGAAAGTTTGGATATAGAGGGTCAGTTTCAGCCAGTGAATGTGTTGAAGCACTGGCAGCATTATTAGAAAGTGGACTTGTTAGTCAAACGGATATAGCATTGGGAAAAGCATATGAAGGACAAGGCCAAGGCAACAAAGAAGACCACACGATTGGGGAGGAAATAGCAGAAAAAGAGAAGATTTGGGTTGGTAATTTTTGGGCAGGCTGGGATGCTTTGGACAGTATCGGATTAATTGAAAAAGGATTGGAAAACGCAAAGTTCCTACAACAAATAATATTCCGAACAGGAACTGCGATTCTGGAAAAACGGCAGGTCCGGAATCTGCGGTTTTTCCGGTTGGCGGTTGTTAAAGACGGGCCGGAGCTGGGCACGTTCCGGAATCCGCTGGCGCTGGTACGGCTGGGGATCTGGATGGCGGAAGGGATCGTCGAGGCGGATCCGAAAGCGCTGCCGCTGGTGCTGGCTTCGCTGGACGTGGAGGCGGACACGTACCTCGTTCTCGGGCTGGCGGCGCGCCATGCGAGGGGGCACGGGAACGTTGTCAGTGGGACGGAAGACGACGGACTGCAGGTGAGAACACGGGCCGACGACGGGTTTCCGGCGGCCGAGAGCGTGAACTCGTTCGGTGCTGCGTTCCAGCAGGTGGCGAACCAAACCGGAGCGAAAGTGCGGATGGACAGTTTCGAGAGCTCGATCATCGAGGTGCGCAAGGACGATTTGGCGCCGTTTTTGGAAGGGTTGACTTTGAGCGGATTGGTTTAATTATATCAGCTGATCCGGCCGCGTGGTCGGACATAACCTAATAGAACATATATAATAGCTGCGTGTGTGTCTGCCGAAGTAAGTGCCAACCCAAATAAAATGCCAGACACAAGAGAACACAGAGTGGCCCTCATAACAGGTGCAAATAGTAATCTGGGCCTGAGCATCTGCTACCGGTTGCTAGAAAAATGCCACGCGAATACAAGAATCACGCTTGTTTTAACGTCTCGCACTCTGCCGAGAGTAAACGAACTCATCGAAACCCTTAAAAAGTTTGTCTTTTCAAACCCTCATTTTCAAAAACTCAACATCCTGGTGGATTATGACTACTTGTTAATCGACTTCACAAACATGATCTCGGTTTTCGCGGCCGCCCACGAGCTAAACACCCGATATGATAGGTTGGACTACTATTTTGCAAACTCCGCCTTTGGTGTCTTTGATGGGATAGATTGGCTTCAAGCTGTTAAAGAAATCCTCATAAATCCATTAGATGCTGTTACGGCTCCTACCTATAAATTACAACAAGTCGGGGTTAAATCTCAAGATGGACTTGGGGCCGTTTTCCAAGCTAACGTTTTTGGACCTTGGTATATCATTAATAAAATATTACCTTTGCTATCAAATGCAAATGGGAAAATCATTTGGATATCTAGTTTAATGAGTGATCCAAAATACCTTGATCTCAATGATATTGAAATGATCAAAAATACTGCAACTTATGAAGGATCAAAACGTTTAGTGGATCTTTTACATTATGCAACTTTTGAAAAATTGTTATCAAATCATGGTGTTGCTTCTTACCTTGTTCAACCTGGAATTTTTCAATCTACTTCTTTTGCTAAATTTTTAAATAATTTTACTTATTGGGGGATGTTATTATTATTTTATTTTGCAAGGATTTTAGGTAGTCCATGGCATAATATTTCAGGTTATACTGCTGCAAATGCTGTTGTTTGGACTGCTGTTGATGCTAATCCAAAAATTGATTCTCAATTAATAAAATATGGTTCTGCTTGTAGATTAAATGGAACTGAATATATTAGAAGGAATGATGTTGATACTACTGGGTCTGAGAAAGTTTTAGATTATATCGAAAAGTTACGAATTCATTGGGATGCAAAATTAAAAGATCAAATTGTTGATACTAGAAAAGCAGAGTAAATTTTTTACATATTTACATTTTTGATAATTTTTAACTTATATATATATATATATATATATAAAGGCACTTTTTATTTTTTAACTTGTGTTAATTATATAGCTATGAATATGTTAAATATATGGTGGAAAAACTAACGTTCCAAAGCCATCAATCCACCAACAAAAGAAATCAATAACCTACTTCTTACTTCATTAATATCTTCTGGAACTAACCAAATTAAAGCACCTAATTTTCTAGCAATTGAAATTGCTAATCTTGCATTTGCATATTTATCTTCATCTGTAATTCCAGGAGTAACAAGATTACGATCAACATATCCAGGTTTTAATCCATTTAAAACATCTAATAAGAAAATACCTGTTGTTAATGAAGGATCTGAAAAACTTCTAATAGTAGAATGACCTCCTTTATTTGCTTTATCTTTAGCCCATATTAAAATATCTGTATCTGTCCATTCACGACCTCCTTGAGATAATTTATTTAATGTTAAAGTAATATTTCTTCTCATTAATTGCCAAACTAATCCAAGTGTTAAAGTTCTTGCACCATCTGTAATATCTGCACCTTCAATACCAACTAATGAAAATTTATTTGATTTACCAATTGCAACTGCATAATTTGTATTTTCAATAGCTTTAAATCTTGAAACTTCTCTACCATCATTTGGTCGCTTATTAACAAATCTCCAATTAACAACTCCTGGTAATACTTTTTCATAAACTTGTAAAAGTATTGTACCATCTGCTAAATCATCAAATAAACTTATAATTGGTGGATCAACATTTAAACTATTCATCCATAATGTAAAAACACGAGCTTCTCTTTCTCCTTCTGCATCAAATTCTTCAATTTCTGGTGCTTCTGTTTCATCAAGTGGATCTAATCCAGGATGTGTATTAAATAAATGTGCAACAAATGCTAAATTTAATTTTGGATTACCAGCAATCATTGCAGTTGGTGTTAAATATTTTCGACATTGAATCTTTTCAGCATTATTTAAAACTTCTTCAGCTCTTTTTAATAAATTTTTAGTTTGTAATGGTGATTTTGAACATAATTCTGGATTTAATTGATTTAATAAAATTGTATAATTTTCACCATCAGAAACATCTTTTGTAAAATTTGAAACTCTTCTTGACCAATTATTTGCAGATTTTAAATGATAATTAAACCATCTTAATAAAATTTTTTCAGGACCTAATCTTAAAAATTGTTCTAAAGTTTCATCATCCTCTAATAATCTATATAATTCAGGATGATTTTTAATATCAATTTTACTTAATAAACCTCTTCTAATAACTTGCCATATTAAACCTAAAATTAAATGTTCACGACCATTAATAATATCATCACCATCAACATTAACAATTACACAACCAATTGCTTTTGCTGAATTTATAACAATATTTGCATTTTCTGACATTGTAAAATTATTTAATTTTTTACCCCTTTTTGGTAAATTAAGTACACGAGTATCAATTGTATCTGGAACTGAATCATTAATTAAACCACTTAAAACTAATCCATCTCTACATTCATCAAATATTTGAAATGTATCTGTTGGAAATGGTAATCTATCTCCAACTAATGGATCTCCTGCTAAAACTGAATTAATATGACGTGTAAATTCGGCTCTTTCTTCATCATTAATTGTATGTGTTGTACCAGTAGTTGATCCTCCAACAACAATAGCTTTATTTCTACCAGATCCAGTATGTTGAAGTGTAGCCAAGGGAGAAGATGGAGTTTGAACATTTTGTTTTGTTTCTCTAAGTCTTGCTACCAACTATATAATTGTTATTAATATCAACGATCTCATATACCGGTAAATAGAAAGAAAAAAAACTTACTTCGACATAATCATCAACTTCAACATGACCACTAGCATCAACATCAACCGATTTTAAAGTTTCTCGAACTTCATCATAATTCCCTTCGCCCGCTTTTGCAACAGCTGTTACAATTGCTTGTTTTTCAACCCATCCATTATCATCAAGATCAATGTTTCTATATAAATTTAGAATATTGCAAGTGATTAATTAATTTTTAAAATAAAAATAACTTACCTGAATTGATCAATGAGACTAAATACATCTTCTTGGGAAAGAACTGGAAATTTTCTCTATAATTTATAAATTAATATCGATTTTCGTGTTAATTAATTGCCGATCATTTCTCAAAATCTTTAAATTTTTAAAAACCTCATAGAATATCTATATTATAAATAAATATTGATATAGTTATGTAGAAAACTTACTTGTAATCTTATGATATTCATTATGTGTAAATCAAAGAGGAGAAAATAAAGAATTGAGCGAAACAAAGATTTCTGAGTGGCTTTTATAAAATATATAAACTAAAAATAATTATATAATTACTTCATATTATATAATGTTATGCAATTGTGTTTAAGGAGACAAAAATGAACAGCAAATACTACAGTTACAGTGATGCGGAAACCAAGCAAAGGATATCAAAAATTAAGCTAATCATATATTTTTTTTTTAACTTCATAATTAGGGTATTGCTAATCTATTGATAAATCCATTCGTCTTCTTGGAGGCTATTTGTGATTTCTTTCAAAGAGTTTTGGAGGATTAATTGTACATCTAATGAAAAGAAAGTAGTTAATATAAATAAGTCCAAAGAACGATAATTCCGTTTAATATAACTTACCAGGCAATGCCATGAGTCTGTGATCAATGTAAGCATGCCGTAGAACCTCGTTCTCCTGAAGTTCTCTTCCTAATAAATTTTGAAGTTAGAAATTTCAATATTTCTGAAAAACATTAATTGATATAAACTTACTATTTTCTGATTTTAAATTCTGTAATTCTTCTACAAATTCTTCTGTATATGCTTCAAAAGTTTCAACATCTTCACCTTTTTGAATATTTGTAAAATATCCTACATGATTATTATTAACATGTATTTTACTTCTTGTACCATTTTTCTTAACATTCCGACTACCAAATGGTAATCTACCAAATCTTGGTCTTTTATTTTCTATACCAGTAGCGGTACCAAAAGATTGAGCTAGTTCTTCTGATGATATACCAGGTATTGATATTATTAAAGATGTATTCTCATTATCAAACATATCTTTATTATCATCTTCATGTTCATGAGAAAATATTTCATTAGCTGCTGATTCAGCTACTCTAAATGCTTCACGGTTTGATAGTTTAATTGGTTTATTGTTAGATGGAGTCCGTTGAAATAATTTCCTTCTATTTCCTAATAGTACTCTTTCTCTCCCTCGAAGAGAAGGCCTTCGGGTTCGTACAGGTTTATAAAATTGATTCCTAAAATTTTGAATATCTGGAGGAGGGGATTGTAGTAGTTGTTGTTGTTGCTGCTGTATATTTTGAGTCTCGATTTTTTTAGATTTTGGTGGTTGAAATTCATATATATTCTCTTCATCGGAACCATCATTCTCATTCTCATATTCATAATCGTATGTATTCGATGGTGTATTCGTTATCGGTGGTATGATATGACGTGTTCTATTTCGTCCTTTTCCTAATAATGAGATAAATTGGTTAAAATCTTTCAATTTAATAAAATTTGATAGTTGTGATACGCAAGCTTGTTGTGATGAAAATATAATATTTACCTCTAAATTGCTTTCGAGAAGTGTATGCTGAAGTGTAGTATGAGGTCGGAATATGAGAAGTTTGTGACATTGGATATCTATGCACATGAATTTTGAAACAACAGTTGGGGTTGATTTTGTTTTGGTCGTGAAGATGATTTGTTTTGTTGAAAGGTGGTGGATTTTTTTGTTTACTTTACTCCCAAAACGCATATTCATTTTTACAACTAACCTCCATAATATTCATTATACTAATTATATGACTATACAGGTAATTTTTGATTAAAAAGATTGGGATTTGGATCGTTCAGCTCATACTTCGACAATTTCTCTTCATTTATATCATTTTTGAGCTCATCAACCTTATCACATATATCATCAATGTGATGCTCCCAGATTAATAAAACCATGAAATCACTACTCATTATGTCCATTAATATCCTCCCACCCCACAATATAAGGTCAGTGGTTAGGTTTTCACTAATGTAATGTAAGATTGTTTGAATTGAATCTTTTTTTTTCATGTTCATTTTCATGTTCATGGTAAAATTCTGTCAAACTGAAAGTAGATTACGGTATTTTGGTAATTGTCAGGCAAGATTAAGAGGAGTTCGTGAGGTTTACTCCTGATCACGAAGAGCTGAACATAATTAGTATAGAGTTAACTTATTATGGGACCTATAGGCTATTTTTTTTTTTTTTTTTTATGAGAAACGGGACCATTATAAGCCTAGTAATTATAACGGAACAACACTGAGTAAACATGAGTTAAATTCTCTGTGTAGGACAAATTTAAACAGTCAATAGATGTAGTAAATGATGATATTAGTTTCTAATGAAATTCCTTAACAATTAAGCAACGATATTTATTTTCACTGTTCAATATATTATAAATGTTTTAAAATTTTTTGCTTAAATGTTTAGTATAATCATAAATAACAAGATCACCATCCAAAATAAATGCAGCCATTTTCTTCGAATCAGCATCAATTGACCAAGTGTAGGTTGAACGTAAGATTGGAATATTTGAATTTTATATCTTTTTAAATAATTTTAGATCATTTAAATTCCAAATCCAAATAGTACAATAATAATCAACACAAATGATTTTATTATCAGATATAAAGAAACCAACTACATTTACAAATCCATCGAATTCAACATCTAGTATAATATTTATTAATTTATTTGATTGTAAATCCCGAACTCTTATTTGGTTGTAGTAAATAGTAGCAAATAAATTTTGATCCTTTACTGTCATGAACCTTATTAGATTATCTTGAAATTCTTGGATCATTTGACCAGTCTCAATACTTCAGGATCTTAGTACAATTGACATATGTCTACTATATATAATATCATGAATACAAATATTACACCAATATTCTCCTATTAAACTGTACTGTAAGTTAAACAGTCGTTGATTTTCTAAAATACTGGGATTGGATTTCCAAACCCGTATATATTTATCATCACGACATACAATGTAATCGTTGTATAAGGCGACATCAATTACACAGGTAATTGAATAAGAATCATTTCGTGACGTTTTTATACGAGCTATTGATTTTAAATTTGGTAATTTCCATATTATACAAAACCCATTCAATGAACCAGAAACCAAATATTTATCATTAATATCAATACATGTAACAGTATCTAAATGAAATTTGATATCGAAATATAGGAATTAACAAAAAATTTCGATATCGATTTGTTGGATATTCTATATATTACACTCTTAGAACAGTTCACTAAAGAGTCGATTGACTTTGGCGCAACTAGGAGAACAGGCATTTTGAACCTTAATACGATTATTTATGGCTCATCTCTTAAAATAGTAATATCTTGGACATTTAATTGTTACCATAATGCACTTAATATATGAGTTGTAAACTTATCATTTTTCCAATTCAAATCTAAATGATAATGCTCTTTATATAATTCATACCATAAATCAGTTTCTGAATCATCATTATAGTAATTCAAACATTTTTGATCTTTAAATTTTGATTTCCATATATATATATATATATCATCATCATATTCTGCTATTTATTTCCATGATTTAGATGTTTCTCTACAATTAAGTAAAGTTTTCTGTGATAACTGTTTGAAGATTTCACAAGGGAGGTATCTAACAAAATTAGTTCTAGTCTCAATATTCATTGTTGCTTACGCTATAACTATAAGTGCCACTTAGTTTTGTTCGCTATTTTGTTATTAATTAACTGTTTTGGCCTTTGAAGTCTAGGAAGTCGGGACCTTACACATTTAAGGAAGAGGCTCTAGAAAAGAAGCTCGGTAGATAATTTGTATTTCGTTCAATTATTATAAGACCTTATATAACTATATAAAGATGAAGATCTTCCACAAATCAATAAATTTGAATATTCTTGAAGATAAACAAAAGAATCTTCAAATTATATCGTATGAATCTACCACATTCTGAATATCAAGTTGGTAGAAATTATTTGGAAACTTTAATGGATATAAAACTACAAAAAATTCTTCCTCCTCTGACAATAATGAAGAACAACATGTCACTTCTATCGAATCTACAAGAAAACAATCAGATGACAATTATGTTTTAAATAAAACCAAAAAAAGATCATCACAATATCTTGCTGTTTTACAATTACTACATCAACATTTTGAAACTGAAAAAGAAGTTGAAAATTCTAAAAAATTGATACAAGTTTTAATTAAAGATGTTGATTCAAATAATAAATAATCAGTTATTACATAAATATTCATCTTTTTGATATTAATGACAGTTCAAAAGGATATTAATTATGATTCTTCTGAAAAGGAAGAAAAAATCCGAAATAATCAAAGTTTAACCAAAACCAGAACCACCTAAGTCAAAAGCATCTATTTCACTACTTGTTGGACCTCCAGGTGTTGGTAAAACAAGTTTGGCTAAATCAGTTGCCGCAACCCCTTGGTCGTAAATTCCATTGTATTTCACWTGAAAAGTTGTGTTATGATAAAATTGGTGGTAATGATGGTGATTAATCTGCTGCAATTTTAGAAGTTTTAGATACTGATCTCAAACTATTGCTACTGCAAATTATGATCATAATGTATGGAAATGTTGATACTAAACCATTAATGAAAATTGGCACCTGTTATACCCGCGAAGCTGGTGTTAAAAATCTTAAAAAATAACTGGCTGGCATTTGTCATCATCTTCTACGCCAATTTATAATGGTATGGAAGATCTATAGAAGTATATTGGTATTTCCCTTCGAAGTAGAATGGGACTTGTTAATGGTCTTGCACACATGGGAAGTGCTGATCCAAAAGATAGACCTGGTTCTGGTGCTGGTGCTAGTGCTAGTGCTGGTCCAGCAATCACAATGACA